>OY998101.1:13933353-14102955 GCA_963921955.1 Aleiodes alternator
CTTATCACATTGGCAAAATATTAACTTTCGCAGGAGGAGTAACGTTTGTGAATTACGCATAAACAGTGGCTCCTGCTTGTCTGAAAATGGCACGGAAATCCACAGAGATGTGCTCATTTTTGAAGGCTTCTTTGTAGCTCTTGGTATTGTCTATAAACGAAGCTAAGCACACACAATGGCCGTATCTCGTTCATTTGCCAATTCTTGCGCAAGAAAAAAAACGAAAGAGTTCAATGATTACATAGAGAAAAATGTTTTCTTAATTTAAGTGAGAAAACTCACTTGATTTAAGTGAGTTTTACTTTCTTAAATTAAGTGAGAAAAAGTCACTTGATTTAAGTGAGAAAACTCACTTGATTTAAGTGAGTTTTACTTTCTTAAATCAAGTGAGTTTTACTTTCTTAAATCAAGTGAGAAAAGTCACTTGATTTGAGTGAAAAAAGTCACTTAATTCAAGTGAGTTTTACTTTCTTAAATTAAGAAAGAAAAAGTCACTTGATTCAAGTGAGAAAACTCACTTAAATCAAGTGAGTTTTCTCACTTAAATCAAGTGACCTTTTCTCACTTAATTTAAGAAAGTAAAACTTACTTAAATCAAGTGACTTTTCTCACTTAATTTAAGAAAGTAAAACTCACTTAAATCAAGTGAGTTTTCTCACTTAAATTAAGAAAGCATTTTTCTCTGTGTATCATTTGCTTTTTCTCTATCGTATTCTCAACTTTTTTTCAAGTAGAAGTTTTCGATCTGCATTTTAAAAATAACCTTTGATAGGAAGAATCAGTGAGTTAGTTTAATGAATCTTGTCCTCAATTTCTGGAATTCTTCTGGAGAACATTAACATGCTATTATTTCAAAATTATTCCGTCGTTTTCTCCCGGTTTGTCTGAAAATATTGGTAAAATTAATGGAGAACGCCTTTATTGCCTGACTATATCTTCATAGCTCTTGTCATTCCCCCCCCCCCCCCCCCCAAAAAAATGTGGAAGCCAAATCACCCTATCTGGTTTCTCTTCTCAGTTATCCTCCAAAAAAAGATGAATGAAACAACCGAATTTTTGCGTTTTTCTCTTCCCTATTGATGTTTTTTCAGTGATAATCTTCACAAAAATATCAGGAAAGATCGAACAATAATTCTGGAATTTCAAGGCATTTTGGTATTTTTTTTCTTGCTTTTAAACTATTTTCGCACTTGTTTTTAGAAAATAAATGAAATTTGCGATGTAGGGGAGGGCCGGGCAAAATGACATATGGCAGGCAAAATGACATACCCAAATTTTGGGAATAAAAATAAAAAGATTGAAAAATGTTTGCAACAGTCGCATAATTTCTTTTCTATGTTATTCTAATTCATTTTTTCGTATTATTCTCGGATCAAGGAGAGTCGGTTGGAAAAGATATAAAGGGAAAAACGGATACAGCTTTGATGTTTTATCTTATGAAAATGGCTCGAATTCCGTGACAATATTTGCGATAAGTTCTTTCTAAAGATCCCGTTAGAGAGCTACGAAAATTTCTGATAGAAATCATGTGCCAGTATTTATTTTCCGGAATTTTGAAGAATTTCCTCTTAAGATTTGAAGGTGAAACATTTTTTACTTCGAAAAAATTCCGATTTTTCCGGATATCTTCAGTTTTTATAGTTACATCGACTCGGGGCCGATCTCAAATGAAAGGTGAGCTCATTTTCTACAGATTGATAGAGTTGGCGGAAAATACAACCGAGGTTTCAGATATAGGCAGATATAGGGGAAGATGGGGCACAATGGACATCAGGGGTAAAATGGACACATCTAAATTTTTAGGGAAATATCATGGAAAACTCTTGAAATTAATCGCAAAATTAGCGGTAGATTGTTTTCGATGATTTAATTAGAAAGCTGAGGAAATTTAGGTGAGAAACAAGTGCCAGAACTGATTTCTTTGAATTGTTGGCGATTTTGACTTTTTTGAGCATTTCAGAGGGGTAAAACCCTTCCTTTTTTTGAAAATTTTCAGTTTTTTGAGAATATTTTCGGTTCTATTTGTCGTAGCGTAAAAATTCCAACGGGAGATGAAAGGTGAGATCATTTGCCATCGATTCATGGGGTTTTCAATCTGAAAATATCGATTTTTCAGGTATTCATGGGCATTTTTGGGGAACAGTTTTGAGAAACAATTTTTGGCCTATAACTATCCCAAAAATTGATATTTTTAAATCCCAAACCCCATGAATCGATGGGAAATGAGCTCACCTTTCATTTCAGACCAGCCTGAATTGCTACGACAAACAGAACCAGAGATATTTGCAAAAAACTGAAAATTTTCAGAAGAGGAAAGGCTTTTTACCCCTCAAAAATGCCGAAAAATATCATATTTTCAAAAAAATCGGAAGAAATACATCTGACACTATTTTTCCGGTAAAAATTTCCTCACCTTTTCAATAGAATCATCAAAAAAAATCCATCTCTAACCGTTCCATCACAGTGTCCATTTTGCCCCACTCTCCCCTAGCACAAACACTTATCTGCAGAAAATGGCCTATGAGTAATCAAAAAAAAGATTTGAAAGAGATTTCAAACACATAGGTTGATGAGAAAGGAGCTCATCTTTTTTTCGAGACCAACTATAGTTGTATACAATAAATAGAATTGGAGGTATTCGGAACAATAAAAATTTTTCATTGCATAGAATGGGTTTCTACCTTCAAATCTTGGCTAATATAGTCCAATTTTTAGAAAATCCGAAGAAATGAATCCCAACACTTGTTTCAGCTAAAATACATTTAATTTTCCAGTGAAGTCATAACAAAATTTTATCCCAAGCTTTTCTATTGCATGGTCCATTTCGCCCCACTTCCGCTATGTCATTTTGCCCGTAGGCACCCAGGAACAATGATATCAGGAAACACAATATAGAATTGGTTTAGTCTCCTTGAAATTAGGCAAATCGGAAAGATAAAAATTCACAAAAACGCATTTCAAAAGATGCTATGTCATTTTGCCCGGCCGTTTCTTATAACTTGTTGCATTGAAGAAACCTTGATTTCCATCTGGAAAAATATATTTGGAATAGTTCATGAATTCCTTCGGTTAAAATCTCATTCCTGATGACAAGATTTTGATTTCAATTTTTCATGCGATTTTTCCCAAGCAGTTCATGCTCAATTATAAATAGATTTTTTCACAGATTTTCTCGGGATATCTTGAAAATTAATGTAGGCATGCCCTTCTTATTCTGATCAATTATCATAACTTCTCAAATTTTCAATAGAAGAGATCGAGGTAAAATCATTTTATACTGCTTATCATCAAAGTTATTCGTCAATAAAGATCAACAGAAAAAAGTTATTCACGTTTAGCTCTTCTCTACTAAATTTTGAACTTTTTCCAAATTGGAGATCTTCATCAAGAAATCGCAAAAAAATCCACAATAATTTAAACATACAGGTACACCTTCCCAATCGCTCTCTCCTTCTCGTGAATTTGTGCACTTCTTTCAAAAATGAATCAAGTTTTCAATGCATGCATCCAGGAATTCCACATCAGTGATCTAATTCGTATGCTACATGTGAAATGTTCCTGTCTTCCGCCGTTTTTATTTTTATAATCTCTTCATCTCATCTAACAATATTTGGAAGTACGCCGTTTTTTCTGGAATTCTTTATCTCAATTATGACACTTACGTCTTTTTATTTTCATAAATTCTTCATTCAAATTATAGCACTCACGCCTTTTTGCTTCCGAATCGAAGCATTGCAAACGCGATTTTTTTCGATCTAGAGATTTCATCGGAATATGACTCAGAATGTTCCAAAACGCCGAGGAATCCCGGGATGAAAAAATTTGAGTCTTTCGGTGGTCAAAAGACTCCTGTCCCGGTCTCTGACAGAGTCCCTATTCGCGCCATGGCAGGGACTTTCTAGAGACACCTTGCTGTCTCTCCGAACGGGACACGTGTCTCTCCTACAGGGACTCAGTCCCTGCTTAACGAACCAGAGTCCTTACGTGAGAGACTCACAGTCTCTCAAATAAGGACTCCTCCAGTCTCTCTGCGAGAGCCATCAGTCTTCCTATTTTTCAAAGAGCCTGTCAATTTCATTGAAAAAGAATAATAAAATATTTGTGTCTTTTCACCAAATGTCCAATATTTTGATTAATTAAAAAAAAATTGATAATATAAACATCAAAACTCAAATATATCCATTTCACCCCTATGTCCGTTTCACTCCACTTTCCGCTAATATTAAGAATTTTAATTAAAGTCAAATATGAAAAAAATGATAATTCCACGGTTTGCAAAAATTATAAAAATTGAAAACTTAAAAGTTATTAAGTTGAAATAAAAAAATATGATTCATTCCTCGGTCTCTCTCATGAGGACTTATGTCTTTGCAAATCTTTATAAATCTACTGAGAGCCTAGTAAAGATAGAAGTCCTTGCGGGAGAGACACGCGAAGACAGAAGTTCTTACGGGAGGGACGCGCAAAGATAGAAGTCCTTACGGGAGAGACCAGCAAAGATAAAAGTCTTTACGGGAGAGACACTTTAGAGACAGTTGCGGGACTTGCGGGACACTCTAGAGACTGAAAAGTCCTTCTGGGAGTCTTTGAAGACCGTAAAAGACTCTCCAAAGACTCCAAAATTTTATCCCGGGAGGGCATTTTTAAAAAAGGTCTGTATGTGTGTGTGTGTGTGCGTGTGTGTATGTGTGTATGACAGATATCAGCTCATTGCTCCGGAACGGTAATACTTGGTGACCTGAAAATTTAACAGTACTTTCCCTTCCCATGCAAATTGCTGTCAGTGTAATCTCAGCGAAATCGGTCGAGTACTTTTCGAGAAAAATCAAATTTTCGAAAAACCGTTTTTTCGATTTTTCTCCGCGAAAAATTGATTCACAGCCCCCACTCTCGACGATGAAATTCATCTCATCAGAACTCACAATTTTCACTCGGGGTAAATTTGGCTGCGATTTTTCGTTTGCGGATAATTTCAATTACAGTGTTTTTTATCCTGAATTTTGTAGACACGATAGCTCAAAAACTATTCGAGTTAGAGACTCCAAATTTCGTGGGTTGGTGCATCTAATGAACGAAAAGTTTGGTATTGAAATTGGGTAAAATCGCTCCAGTAGTTTCTGAGATATTGCACAGAAACCATTTTATGAAAAGACGTTATATTTCGAAAACTATCCAAGCGATTACATCCAAGTTCAGCTTAAAAGATTCATCTCAGTAAGCCCTACGAAAGGTGAGAATTTCAGATTTTTCAGAAGATGTCTCTTATCAGAGTTTTCGATAAATTAGTTTTTTCAAAAATCACGGTTTTTCTTAGCTTTCTTCCTAGGAACACTACTATTTTTTATTTCACCATTCGAAAGTAGACAATTTTTTCTACCAAATGAGTACATTTTCTTCTGACGATAATCAGAAAGAATAGGAATCCTATTTGGAACCCGAATTTCAATTTTTTTCAGATTTGTAGTAGGATCTTCCATTTATGATTGAAAAATTGATTGTTTTTTTTTTTTGAAAAAATCAATAAATAAAGTTCACCGAAGATTGAACCATCATTGAATTTGTCCTCATAAGTACATATTTGTTGAGAGAGATGCACGAGCCACGGGTTCACGGGTGTCTGTGGGAGATATGAGAGCGAGTGAGAAAGACTCTGTTTCAGCTCTCTTCTTTCTCGCTCGCTCTCATGTCTCCTATGGACACCCGTCGACCCGTGGCTCGTGCAACTAGTCACAACGTTGTTAAGAAGATCATGTTTTGTTAGTGCATTTGGAATAACGAAAAATATAAATAGTAATTCCATGAATACCGTATCAAATTTCATTCGGAAGCATTTTGCTAATCGAATTGGCAAAATATTAAATGTCGCATGAGGAGTGGGGCTTACAAATAACGCACAGGATATAACGCCTCTGCTTGTTGGTTGTACAATTTTTTCATCTCATATGAGAATATTTAGAGATCCGCCTCTTTGTTATTATCAATTCAAACTAACAAAAAGACGCATGTACTGGAAATACGCTTCTTTGTTACTATAAATTAAAAATACCAAAGAGACGTATGTGCTACAGATACGCCACTTTTTTAATACAAATTTTGGAGAAGGAAACTGAAGCCAGTAAGATGCGCATAACAAAGAGGCGTAAGTGCTGGAGATAAGTCTATTCGTTATTAGTAAGAGAAACTGGGGTAAAATGGACCGGCAATGTAAAATGATTCGAGAGTGTTTTAAGAGCGGCGGCTTTCATAAATGAGTGGGAACTCCTCAGGTAGAAAAAGTGCCTTGCGGTTAGCTTGGCGCGAGGCTGCCTCGCACGATTTAAACTGGGCGCAACGTTACAAGAACTGAGATGGCGCGCCGCATTTCTGTAACGCGTAACCAACTGGGCCCCAGCGTGCGTGGCCAGCTTGCGTGCAATCTTGGGGCAAGGCTGCACTACAATGAAGAGCCCAGGTTTTTGAATTTCTACTCTTTTTAATAAATATAATTATGGATGAAAAAATTACATCTGTACTTCCGATTTTAATTCATTTTATTTCTAAAAAAGCTACATATTGATGAAGATAAATTAATATTGTTTTAAATTTAAATTGTTTTAAACACTAACGAACGGAACTGATCACTAAAATGTAACACTAATATAGTTTTCATACAAATATCTGAATATTAGAACAACAAATAATTTGTAAGCTTTACGTAAACTGAATCGTCACTGAATAACACTTGGAATCTAAAAATGATGTACGTCAGTCGGTGGTGAAGGTGAAACTGAAAATATTTTCTGTAAAATCTCAACAGAGAGCTGAAAAGTGACGAAGAGAAAGAAAGAAAGTTCATCAAACCATTCAAAAAAAATTGTGTGAGAGAGAACTCTTCTGGGTAGAGACCGAACCCTGCCGGACACAACATGTGGTGTTTTATTACTCAGGAATACTTGGACGAGGAAGAGAGACATCCATTGTACTACCTCCACTTATTGTAGTTTTGGAAAATACCCAGTTTTGGATTCATTCTCCGTATTTTGTAGATATATTGGAAAAAAAATTAAGAAATGTTAACTTCTTATATTTATCCGATTTGTTGAGGCTTTTAGGAATTTTCCCGTGGCTAAGCTGTATAAAAAAATTTTCAAACTGTCAATACCGTGGTTAATTTTGCAAAAACGGAAAAAGTGTATACTAACAATTTTATGGATAATTTTAATGTCTTCAACGTTTGTTCGAAACTTTTTTTCATATTATTTGCCATTTCCGAGATATTGGCAGAAACGTCATTTTTGGGGTGGTTTTAATTTTTTTCTCCTTTGCCACCCTTTCAGGATTTTCCAATCAAAGATAGTTAAAATATGGATCAAAATCCATTTATTTAAAAAAAAAGTTGAGCTGGTATGCGAGTGAAAAAGTAGAACTCCTCTTTATTAAACTATCATTTCTGACACGAGTTAGCTTGGCCCAAGCTAGAATTGCCAGTCAAAAGTAAACCTTGGGTGCGCTGCTCTAGGGCAACCCTGTAGCAAGGTTACCCAAACATGTTCGTAGCTAATCTGACGGCGCACGGAGGAACCATGGTTGCGCCAAGCTTGTATTTCACAACATTGCGTTATCCACCTTGCGCCAATGTTGAGTCTTGCAGATGCAAGATACATTTCTACCTGGGTCGCATTCTGATGGTATGCTTATAGCTCTATATGCTAATTTATTTATGTAATTTTAAATAGACGGAGTATAATTTTAGATAGAAGTTCTTCTGATCTTTCTTGTTGACATATGAGCACTCGTTAGGAAGAATGTTTGGAAAATCCACAAACATTTTACACTTCACTTTAGGAGTGTTGATTTCATAACATTGTCCATTATAATTGATAATTTTATTTTTCTATATATGTTCTCCAATATAAATCTCATTTTTCAGCTCTAATATTAAAATGAATACGCATGATTTTGTTCATCAAAAGCACAATTTCCATCATTTGAAATTTATTGTTATTTTTAGTGATAATATAAGATAGAACGTTACGGGAATAAAGAACGTAACGCAAGATTATATTTAGTTCTTATCCTTTTCCTTTATCCATCCGGGTTTTTGAAAAGAATATTAGTTAAGAGCCCCAGATAATCGAGATAAATATTAATTTCTATAGAATATTACTACTTATCCTCATCGCTCTTAACAATCAAATTGAATATACTGACTCATAACAACTCTGCATAATAAACAATATATTTGATCGATACATTAGATGATACATACAAAGTTTGGAAACTCATGTTCTAATTCCTTTGGTTTTCTTCTAAATATTATCTTCTAATTCTCCACATCATTCAGAGTGATTTGCATCAACAAAATTGCAATAAAAAATTTTCACGATTGTTAAGCTTCCATTCGGGAGCGAAAATGGAAAAAAATTCGTAAACAATATAGACCCGTCGGAGCATCTTCTCAAGTTTCTACATCACGTCCTTCACACACAAAAAATACTGAACCATTTCATTCCAGAGTCCATTTTGCCCTAGTCTCCCTTATTTGTTGAGTGATTAGGAAAAATTCAATAAAAAACTAAAAACATACAGATATAAGTGCTGGAGATACGCCTCTTTTTTCGCAGTGGATGGTACTTATGCTTACATGTTATCATTTTCCCCCCAATATTGTATAAAATTCCTTCAGGATATATTGGAGAAAAAAAATATACGCCCTGTAGTTATTTCGACAAGAAACCAGAAAAAGTGGCACTTACACCCCTTCAACTTTGAGGTGACTATATATACAGCCATGCTCATAACTTACTCGGGAGATCTATAGAATGGAGAGACATAACAGCTCAAATAGTGAGGCATTCATAAATTGAATAATTCTCATCGATATTATGACAGGAAATAATTAGCTGACTAATTAATATATAAACCGAAACAAAACTACTGTCGATGTTGGAAATTTGTGATAATTTATAAACAAATAAGTAGAATTATAACGAGTGTACCTTTCACTCACTAGTCTCTCATGCAATTTATTATACTACGATTATGTAAACTCTATTGATTTTTAAAGCCGTTTGGCGTAAAAATAAATAAAATAAAAATAAAATAAAATTATCAACACAGAGAGGACAGATATGCGGCGAATTCGTCTTTTTCTTCGGAGTATGTGGGACTTATGCCGATATATTATGTCTTTACCATTATTATTGCGTAAAATGTAAAGCGAAACTGATTGGAGAAAGGAACAACATGTGTCGTTTCGTCTTTAACAAAAACAAAAAATAATGGAACTGGAAAAGGACTTCATTTTTTATCTTTTCTGGGAATATCTCGCAAACTAATGGAGATACGCCCTTTTTGTCTAAATTCTCTTCTCTACAGAATTCCAAGAGCTACGAAAAAGAACGAGACGAAAGAGCGTATGGTCATTATTGCCCGAAACGTAGTTGGAAAGTGAAAGGAACAATACCACTTCCTACTTACCAATTCTATCGTCACTTTGTAAACAGAATGGCATAAGTGCATTTCTTTCTAAGGCTGCAGTGTGATGAAATGACAAATTATGTGATAAACTCGATAAATATAGAAATTTGCATTATACAGCACATTTTATCAAATAACATAGATATGAAAACCATTATTCCCTATTAGGGGAGACCGGGGCAAAATGGGGTCCGGGGGCACGTGCTTCAAAGTACCCCATTTTACCCTGGTCTTCCCTATATGCCATTTCTATACAAACAAGCAGGAGCCCCACTACTTGTGCGTAATTTGGAAATCGTACATTCTGCCAATGCAATTGGCAGACAGCTTCCGAATGGATTATTTAATCTTAAATCTACCATCATCAATCTGTACGTGGAGGGGGGAAACCAGAATAGGCCTCAGAGGGTTGAGTTCGTCCCAAATACAGTCAATTGAATAGTTTTGAAGATATAGCTTGCGTTTTCGAGTGTTTCTATGCTAATATCTAAAAAACTACTGGACCGATTCCGCTCAGTTTCAAAACCAAACTTCGTGCTCATCAGATGTATTATCTCACAGAATTTGAGGTCTCTAGCTCAATTATTCATTAAGTTATCGTGGAATGAAGATTTTTACGAGAAATTTCTCGAAAGTTTTATACTGGATAAACTAACAATCTGAGCTTCCACCACCCCAGGGGTCAAAGATGCAGCTTTTGGACGCGCATCTCCTCGCTGAGAGTGGATGTTGTGATTCCATTTTTCATCGAGAGAAGTCGAAAAAACGATAATCCGATATTTTCATTTCTCTCAAAAACTATCCGGCCGATTTAGCTGAAATTTTTGTGAGAGCTTGGGGCACGCATGGCGAACTTATGGTAAAATTTTCAGATCGCTAGCTAGCCCCATTGCAGAGTAAAGCGGAAAATGCGTCATCACATACACACACACAAACCCACATACATACACACAGACATTTTTTAAAAACGGCGGATCTTGACGTTTGGGTCATTTGCAGTCATATTATGATGAAATCTCAAACTGGAAAAATTACGATTCCAAAGCTTCCATTCGGAAACAAAAATGAACAAATCGGGAAAAGTGCTGGTCAGCAATTCCTATGCTTATGGCGTGTAATGTCTGGAGTAGATGGAACTAGGTTTTTATCAATAATAACACATGATTACTCTAATAATAATGGATTATATTAACAGTATAAAATGTACGTGTACATTGCAAAAGTAACTTGTGCAAAAGGCAAAGTATGTCGATATTGTAGGGAGTATTTGATCTATTGCAATACCCATACACCGGTGTAGTGCAAAGAACTAACCTAATCTAAGCACCTTCACTCTAGTGGTTGTTCCAGAATTGTTCCGATTTGTTCTATGTATTTCTGAAAAGCTGAAGCAATTTTCTTTATCAATATCACTGGAAATTTTATTTCGGCTTATTCTGAATTGGGCCTTATAGCTGTATCTCCAAAAGTATTAATGGGCCCAATTCGGACCAGCGTACGTGATTGCTCGCTTAATTTCCTCTTGATATAAATGGGAAGAATTTCAAATTTTTGGCAGTTATATGCCACTCAAGAAAAACTGCAATATTAACCCCTTCTCGTTTTTTTTGGCCTATTAGGGATCCCAGACTATTACCAATTCCTGAACACGAAAATTGAGAACATTTTTCTGATCGCTAATCAGCCAATTATTTCTTGACAATCATCATAATCATTTTTCTACTCCTTTTTATAAAATTATAATGTTAAGAGAGAAATAATCACCTTGAATGTCCTCAATGTTGGTGGCAAAAAAAAATTAGTGCGAGATAGGCTCGTGAAGTTTGGAAACGCTGCAGTTGAAATATATTTCGAACTGTATCCATACATACACATCGAGCTTTCATGGAAATGACGTTATATCACGCGGTAATGTCATGTTAGTTACTGGACGCGTCATATTCTATCATGGAACAGTATAAACCCATAAATTGCAATTGTAAAGGGTCCGTAAGCCTTACGATGTAAGGCCCTAAAAATACGGTCAGTTATTTTTCCTGATTGTTCTAGCGAGATACTGATTAGTTTTTCAATCAAATATCACTTGTAATTTGAGAGATAGTTTTCTGTGTTCGATTTATTGATACGGTTTCACATGCTCATGACGGGCTATGTATAACTGGAGATTTATATTAACTTATCATATCCAAACTAGGTTCAAGAACGAATTGAAAATTCAACACGAGTCGAATGGGATGTTTAAGAATAACATATTAGTTTTTTGTGTATTTTCTTCTCAATTGCGGTGGAATGCTACCTTCATTTTCGCCGGCGTTCACAACCTCTTTCACAACTTTCCACGAATTTCGAATCATTGCAGATTTTGTTTTCACTAATTGAAATTCTTCGGCATAATTCAATGTTTTTTCGACCTATAGTTTTTCGTATTTCGCCTGTCTTTCCACGAGTTCGACGAAGAGATGACAGTATTTTCTTTTAAATTGCAGCTTGTACAACTCCCCTCCCTGCTCCAAATTCTTAAACCCCATCGGATTGCATTAACTGGGCTGCGTTGTTCTGTAAGCCACTGGGCGCCGCATACGAACGATGCATTGCGTGCAGTTACGGTGCAAAGCTGCACACTGCGTCTGCTACCGTTATCGTAACAATAGGAGCAGGATTTTTCAATCACATTTCGCAAATGAGACTTCTGCTCCTTTAATATACTGAATCGAAGGATAACATGTCTTGTCATCCATCATCCAAATATCTCTTTCGCCTCCCGAAAAGACATAGACGTGTGTGTCTAGAATCTAGACTCTAGACAGTCCTCCCCGTCTTGGGACTCATTTTCTTTGACAATGAGTGTTTCTTATATTTTTTTGTAGGACGAATCAGATTAGTAGAACGGTCTCACAGGCTTCAACTTCGGACTGGACGGATGTTGAAGATTGCAATGGCGCTGCTGAAGTGGCACAGAGTGGTTCAAGTGACGCGAGTGTTGAAAATGCATTACATAATTCGTTTGCAGCCTCATCACAGGAAACAAATTGTGAAGACAGTTATACAGCCTCTGTCGAATCAATGACTATGGATGGAATGAACAGTTCTTGTGCCATGGATCTTGAGACTATGAATCTGTGTGAAGAAGATTTGTTGAAGACGCCTGACCCACAGGAGCAAAGCACCACGGAGCATGGAGAACGAAAACGCCATGCTACGGATGAGAGTATTGGAGGGCAATCAAGCGTTTCTTCAAATGGACAACAAAGATGGGAAGGACAGGGAGAAAAGAGGATGAAGTTTTCCAGTGATTCTGGAACAGACAGCGAGGTGCAAACGCCACGAGTCAATCCAGATTTATCGCATGTCGGAGATTCTACTGTACATACACAGCTCCATAGCTCGAAGTTACCAGCATCATTTACACAATCTGAGAACAGTGGATCATGCACGTCATTTCTCGCCAAAATGACCATTACAGAAAATGATCTGATGAGTGAAATCACTGAAACAGACAGCGAGGTACAAACGCCACGAGTCAATCCAGAGTTATCGCATGTAGAAGATTCTACTGTACATACACAACTCCATAACTCCAAGTTACCAGCATTATTTACACAATCTGAGAGCAGTGGATCGTGCACGTCATTTCTCGCCAAAATGACCATTACAGAAAATGATCTGATGAGTGAAATCACTGAAACTAATGAAGACTCAGATGCTCCAAATGGAAACATGACTCATGATACTGGACCAAAGGCGAACGCTGAACCTGGCTGTAATAGCGATGTCCAAGACAAAATGGATTACGAAGATGCAGAATCAGAAACGGATACTTACATAGATGAAGAATGTCTAGATAAGGAAGATGAGGAACCTCTTGTTGATAAATGGGCGGATGAGACGGAATTCAATCCGAATTTTCGAACCGAAGAAGAACACAGGGACTGGTTAAACGCACAAAACGATGCCTATTATGATCGCGAGGAACCCGATGATGATCCTACCGTTAATAACGAATTCGAGAATTATGAAGACCATGAAGATGATACAGACAATACGGTAAATAATGCATCTCATGAGAATCTGAATAACGACGGCAATCAATCGAAGAGAACAAGAAAACAAAGAAATCCATTCCATAAACATTCACGAAGTATTGTTATGATAACTGCCATCCTTGAGGGGCAAAAGGAGTTCTGTCGATCAAAAAAGCATCTTTCCCCAGATTGTAATTTTTTCGACACAGAGTTTATAAATAGCAAACCGGATGGCCTGAAGAGTGGATTTATAATAAAGTGTGGAAGATGTGGTCTGGAAGGCATAATACAATCTGAGTTCGAAGATAAGAATTATATGGATCTTAATCGCTGTGCCGTTCTCGGTATTCAGCATATTGGCAAGGGATTCGCCGCTCTTGACGAATTTTTCGCTCACATAGGTCTCCATGGCATGGATTCTCACAAATATCAGGATTTCAGTAAAGAAATCGATAAGCATCATATAGAGTTGTCGAACAAAATTATAAGGGAAAATCGCGCTGAAGAACATCGATTAGCTACAGAAGCAGGATGTGTTGGTGCTGACAAGATTCCATTCACAGAAGTTTATGGAGATGGACGATGGGCTACACGGACATACGGTAAAAAGGGAGCTCGCTCTCAATCCGGTTCCGCGGTCCTCATTGGAGCCCGAAGCAAAAAAGTTCTGCATGCAGATACCAAAAATAAATATTGCCTTGGTTGTGATGATGGACTGGCACCTGATGAGCATAAATGTAATAGGACCTGGCCTAAAGGTGAGAGCATTTTGGGCGCTGAGGCTCAAATAATTCTAGAAGGTTTCCAGAGTACTCTCCTTGAAACTGTGCCTCAGAATAAAATCAGATTTCTTCGGTATATAGGCGATAGAGATAGCGTTACTTACAAGAAATTAATAGATGCAGATGTATATTCGGGTACATTAGTTGAAAGAGGAACTTGTGTATTACATATCAAAAGAGCACGGATTGATGACATTATGAAAAGAATCGATAATTTTAAAATTACAGCTAAAGGATTCCAGGGCTTAGATGATGAAAGAAGAGAGTTGAAAAAGTATCTGAAAACGTTGCCACCCCGTATAGGTAAAGACGTTACAAGCTCTGCAAACTATTGGCGCCAACAGGACAACATCAACGGTGAAAAAATTACTGATGAAGTAAAATGTAACAACATCGCACACGACGTCAAGAATGTTCTTCATCACATATTCGGAGATCACAAAGCGTGCGCCGGATATTTCTGCAATCGTAGTGATACCTCTGATACGAAATTTTCGATCGATATGCTAACGAAGCATAACATATATGATTCATTGCAATTGGTCATGGGGACGTGGGCGCTTGATTCCTCGGATTTACTCCGTGGGCAAACCACTAATCTAGCAGAATCATTCAACGCACAAATCAGCAGATATACTGACCATAAGGCAGTAAATTATCAACAAAAAAGTGCGTTGACCGCCCGTGTTCATTTGGCTGTTATTGAGGACAGCACAAAAGCATCTGGAAGTAAACTTCACGAAGAATTATCCAAAATTCCGCCCCAAACACTTTTAGAATTTGAACAGAGACGCCGTAATAAAAATGAGAATAACAAAAAGTATCCGCGAAGAAAGAGAATCCGGGGAGTACTTTTTGCGGAAACAGATAATTTAACACAATCTCCACATTATGGATTACATCCTGCACAATTAGATATGTCAGCTGAAGCATATGAAGAGGCATCACAAGTTCATGAGAGTTTTCTGAAACGTTGGCAGGATGAGAATGAAGATGTCGAACGGAGGACTCGAGGGGGACGCGAGCAAGAGTACGCTCAACGCAAAAAGTTACTTTTCAGTGATGTTTTTGGAGATGTTTGCCGCATGAGAAAAAGTACCCCTACAGCATCTTTGGTAAAGAAAATTTTGTATCCACCTGTGAAGAAAAGAGCAATTGAACAATATGAATTAATACGAAAGGATCAATTGAAAGGGGTTATTGCTGGAATAAGAGAATGTGGTATTATCATTCATCCAAAAAAAGCATTCTTGGCTACGAAACCGTTTGGTGTCATTGGCGATGACACTATAGTTGAAGTGTATGCTCCACATGAAATGAGCCAAGGTGATTTAGATGAAGCATTCAAGAAAAATAAATGTGAAGTGTTGAAGCTGTTGAAGAAAGACAAAGACGGTGGTATAATCGTCAATCGAAACAATAAAACTTATTATAACATCATTGGCAGTCTCGCGATAACTAATAAGAAATTTTGTCGAGTGTTCATTGCAGCAGGTGAAGGTTTCATAGAAAAAACAATAAACCGTGATGATGATTGTTGGAATGAGAATATTGAGAAGCTGGAGAATTTTTACCAACATCACTTACTTCCAGAGATAATTGATAGTAGGTATAATAGAAGCATGCCATTACGTGATGCTGAGCGATTGAAAGGAATGAACGTTAATTCCCAACGTTCTAAACTTCACAAGCCATCGAACTCCGTGCATAATGCAAATAATGAGCCCAATCTTGAACACATACCAGCTGATGATAATCATGCTTCCAGTGGACAAAATTTCACGGCGTCAGGACTTTCTACAAA
The DNA here is from genome assembly GCA_963921955.1 of Aleiodes alternator. NCBI lineage: Eukaryota > Metazoa > Arthropoda > Insecta > Hymenoptera > Braconidae > Aleiodes > Aleiodes alternator. The sequence goes on from OY998101.1 coordinate 13,949,421, forward strand.
ACATTTGCTTCTTGTGACCAATGGTCAATGGTTGGAAGACTGCCACATGGATACTTTTGGTTTGATTGTCATGCGCGAGACTGATAAACTTTATGAGTATCAATCGCCGTTATTACTTCAAACCCCCATGCATATAAGACCAATAAATGCAATGAGGAAACATATCCAAATTTTACATAATGGCGAAAATCATTGGGTATGTGCTTTTTGGAACACACAAAAGATTATTCTTTATGATTCCTTGCCCAACGTGAAATATGAGAATCATATAATGCCTGAAAAAGATATTCCTGAAAGTTACCGAAAATACCTTCGTAAGTTATTACCAGAGTATGATTTCGAGCAGGGCATTGAATACCCATCAATCCAGAATCAAGGAAATGGTCGCGATTGTGGAGTATTTGCTATTGCGGTCTTCGTGAGTTTATTACATGGACTCGAACCACTTCTGACTCAACTTCGATATGATCAGCCACGGATGCGTCATCATTTGAGCAAAATTTATGAGCAAAATTTTCTAGAGCATTTCCCACTTGAAAGTGGATGCCGTGTGCAGATTCCGAATCTTTACGAGGCTGTACAAAGGGAGAGAGAACAGCAATGAAATCATTTCAAATGATTTGAAGCGGATCGACGCCACAACTCTGATGACACTAAGGTTTAATGCATCGTTGAGAATTATCATTGAGTTATTGATGTGATGTAATTAGCAGAAAGAGAGCTAATATGGAGTGGTAAGACCGAGGAATGATGGTAAGTTATGAAAGAAATAATGAATAGAATATGTTAAAAAATATATTTATTCAAAAACTTGACAAAATAATGAAATCCGAGTGATGCAAGGTAGGCAAAGGTCATACATATCAATACATTTGCATGATTTTTTGAAGTGTAGAACTAAATAAATTTCGTGGCACAAAACTTTAATAATGCATGAATATTTAGTCACTATTTTGGTTGAATACGGGATTGTTCATACTGGAAATGAATTTATTGAACTCTACGTATAATTGTTAGATAATACCTATCAGTACACACTGTTAGATCTAATATTGTGAGACGCGATTTTCATATTTGTAATACAAAATTAGCCAGTGTCATTGAAAAGAGACAATACCGGATTTTTAACGATTTTCAAGTCTTCCACAGTGAGTCAGAATTTTTTGTTATTCCAGGGAATCATCTAAACAAATGTAAAATCTATTAATAATCACACAGATATAATTTGCACTCACTTTGATGAGTCTCCATGTTTCTCTTTCAAATCAGCCATCATAAGTTCAACTAGGAATTTATAGATTCTGTATAATTTCCGCCGAATGATAAAGTGTGCGTTATGATATGGGAATTGTTAACAGAATCAAAATTTCGAAACAAACATGTTTAACGTCCTGGCTAAATATCGTGAATGTGGATAGTAACGCTAATATTATAATTCTGGGTAGGATTACTCACTTGGAATAGTTCGTTTCGCCCTTGACGTAGTACCGCCGATACTGCCCTACTCCGTGGTCATAGTGTCTCGTTTGATTCATGAAGTGTCTATACATTAGATAGCGTTCCAAGTGAGTTAGAGAGAGAAAGGAAATATAAGAAGTCCAGCTTTCATCCTTTTTCACTAATTACTACTATTACATGCTCGAAAACTGCATTTTAAGGGTTTAAAATGTTTTAGACATAATTTTCTACCGTTTTCTTTATTTTTTTATCTAAATAGGAACGGACAATTTTGTAAAATATGATGAAATGTGTGATTTCCCATGAAACTCAATGTTAAACTCGTGAAATTTCAAGTGTCAATATCTTTTGAAATCGTTTTCGCTAGCCCTTCAAAAATTTAACTGGATTATTATCTTATCATAATCTACAAATGAACCAAATTTCTGAATTTTCGGAACGGTCAATCAAGTACTGGCAACACTACCTCAACTATTGATAGCTAGTCATGTCAGTGGGAAAAAATTCATTTTAGTATGCCTTGACGAATGAAATGAAAAACTAATGAAGTATGAAAATCATCAGCCAAATAGTCTTGTACTGTGTATATAGTCGATGATCACAGGCAGTTGGGTCAGGTTCAAATCTCGCTGCTGACACTGGTGAGATGTAACCAGTATAGAGAGTCAGCATAAGTCACAAAGAAACACCTAACTGTAGTGTCAATACCGCAATATCAAATAAAATGGTAAAAAACTGATGGAGAGAATAATTGATATATATGCATACATGATATCCATGTAACAAAAAATGAAAGATGATGCAAGTTAAATCTGGCTTATTTTGAAAAAGAAAAAAATTGAACGTTCGTGTTCGTATAAATTAATGAACGAAAAGAAAGCATGATTAAGAATTTAAATAATTCATAAATGAATAGTATGATATATCAAAAAAAAGTAAGAAAATACATTTGCAATATTACACGAAAAAAAATAATATATTCTATGCTTATAAAAAAAAGTCCAGCATGTAAAATGGATTAAAAAATGAAAAAAAATGAATTGAGCAACGAAAAATCAATAATAATAGTTGATACAGTCAGATACAATTGAAATATTGAGTGATAACGAAATAATATATTGCATGCTCATAAATAAAATCCTGCATGTGAAATAATTGAATCTGATAAAAAATCGAGAAATAATGATGAAGGGAATATTGATATAGCATTGAATGAGATCGATAGATAAAAATGATATATGATACACTGAGATTATTGCACACTTGAAAAAATTATTTTCTCGGTCCTGGGGAGAGTGCCAGTCACGAGGGCCTGAAAGCGTCTACGGGGCTGGCCCTTCACCTCAGGAGGGCTGAGTACCAACCGAGCGCGTCTCCAGGTGGCGGATAGGAGAACGGCTGAATTGTGATGAGCCCCCTGAAAGGGGTTCGCGTGTTTTGGAAACAGCGTAGCCCGTAGAAGGGGGCGAACTAGCAAAGCAGTTAGCAGTTGCTATAAGTGCTCCGACCTGAGTTGAACTCCGGGAAGAGTACCAAAGCGCTGCCGCGGACCGACTCTCCTAGATGAAATTTCGAAGTCTGCCCAAGTCCAGTTTTTCAGGCTCAGAATGGGCCTCAATACAATCATTTAGCCTTTGTGCAGCCCTGATAGACTACTAGAAACTCAAATGTGAGGCTCAGGTGAGACTCAAGAGCACTGAGAAACGGATTTGAGCTTCTGCAGTCTCTTTCCTACACGGAGAGAAAAATTCATGAAAAATTACTGGACCAGTCCGGTAATCGTGGGACATAGAGGTTCGTAAGTGAAAACGTCCTCCTACAGGAATGAAAAAGTGAGAAACGTCTCATAATATGTACCAAATGAGTGAGTGCATTTTACTGGAATGGTCGGTAATTTTTCCCTAACAGTGCCTACATTCATGAAATTTCTTCTTGTATCCCACAAAATTTGTTGTGAAAAACGTATAAATTGCGGACTAGGACGTTAATTTTCTCGTCCTCAGAAAACTTTTTACCGGACTGAGTAGTAATTTCTATCGCACTCGTCCGTCAATCGATTCAGTTCGGGTCTTTTCGGATTTGATCGCGTATCGCAAGGACTTATGGGAAATTTGGAAGAATCGCCATATTGTTCCAATACTGCGTCGCCACAGTTCTATGAAATCAAGTTTTTAAATATATCAAACAGCGAAATAATGGTTATTGCAAAAAATTTAATTCTCTTATACTAGATCAGCACACAGGATATTATGAAATTTATGATTTGAATAACTATTCTTGGGAATTTTTCGGAGGACAAATTCCCAATTCAGGATAAAAAATGAATAAGAATCATGAAGAACTAATAATAATTAGGATAATCAATATAATAAAAATGGTGTAGTATACGCGAATTTCATCGTTTCATCATTGAATTTTCATTTTGTGACACTAAGACCGAAACTTTTACTGGAACCCATCAGTGTCAAATTTTACCGGACTGGCTTCGCATTTTTTCATAGTAAGGCCACTATGTCCCACGGTTACTGCTCAGTCCGGTAATTTTTCTGGAACTTTCACCATAAATTTTCATGGATTTTTCTCTTCGTGTATGGCCATCCATACTTTTTTGGGTTTCCAAAATCTAGCTAACCTCAGATGAGCCTAAATACCCTATTTTTCTCAATCGTTCCCATCACAGTCCTCAATCGACGCTTTTCAAAAGCCTATTGACCGTGGTTGGACTCTCTTATCAGTTTCCACGTTATTCTCAAAAAACAGATGATAAAAAATTTACATTCCGTTTTATCTGTTCACTATTAAATAATTTTGCGAAAAATCTCTCGGAAGTTAAGCGAGATAGAGCAATTCTACCTCCGAGCTTTCTTGTAGTGCATTTGAAGAGCTACAAAAAAAATTGAGGCTGAATCACTCTATCTTACTCAGTTTGCGAGATTTTCTCCAAAATCTAATAAAAATTAAAATCCATTTTCAATTTATATTTCAGCTCATAGTCACGATCGGACAGACAAGGAAACATCTCATGCCATGATAGGCACTCCTCCAGGACTCTTATATAGAATGTTGTAATTGCTATTATTTTCATTATATGAAATGTAACATTCACATGTAATATACTCTTTCCGAATAGAAAATGTCATCAAAAAACAAATAATAATCACTTTTTGAAGTCATAATTTTTAAGATTTATTTTAAAAGCAGCGGATACGAGGGGGAGGAAGAGGGGCAAAGGGCAGCATGGAAATCAATTTTGAGGTCAAAGAGGCTTTTTCCCGGCTGTACAGCTAAGCCTCATATCAGTCTCGGGACGTCTAAAAGAGAAATACTGAGCAATCTGAGGGTGATATGAGACCTTACAGGCAATACATTTTTCCTATGCCAAGAGCCTCATTTCAGTCTCATCAACTTCAGCCCAAATCTTAGTATGAGGCCAAAATGAGGCTGGAATCCTCGACTCCGGAATGCCAAGTGCCTCGTTGCAGCCTCATAAACCCCAGTGTGAGGCTGAAGTCCTAGACTCCGGCATGGCAACTGCATTCCTAGAATTATTATGGGAGAAACATGTTCCAAATATCGAATATTTTAAAACAAAGATATAATATGGATGAGAAAGAAGAGGTTCACCATTTTCGTAGCAAAGTCCAGCCTATCCCGGTAATGGGTGGAGCTAACACTTGCTAGGGTGGAGCTCCGGGTCTTTAGAGACGACTGTGCTATATTCGAGGTGATATCCATTCTTACGCACTTGAATTTCTTCACTTATACATAATCTCTGCAGCGATGGAACGGAACACGGTTCTGAAAGGTCGAAATTGGTAGTTTCGCAGTGAAGCTTCTATGTTTATCTATTACCAAGAGTGAGATTTTTTAAATATATTCCCAGGAGGGAGAAAAGGTCAGGTTCCAGCATTTCTGAATGGCAGGTTGGGGGCAGTTTGGAATTTTGTAAGCGCAAAGTCGCAGGATTTACACCGAAAGCTGTCTTTCACCTGCCTTCGCGCGAAGATCGATTTAAGGAGGAACATCAGCTGATGTTCCTCCTTAAAGATAAACTTGTCTCTCTATGCATTTAATCGTTTCTTCAGAATATTTCTGAAACGAATATAAACAGATAATCTCACGCATTTTACAATTCACTTCTATATTTTTTTGTACTATCACGTTTGCCACATATCACAGATTTCATCGGAATATGACTTGAAATGATCAGAAATCTCGAGAAATGATGTTTTCTAATAAATATCTGTATGTATACCCGTATGTATGCGTGTGTTTGTGTATGTGATGGCACATTCCATCACTTTTCTCGATAACGGCTATATGTATCAATCTGAAAATTTGACGGTATATCCAACATGTGTACACCATGTGCCCACTGAAATTTCAGCTCAATTGAGTGAATGGTTTCCGAGAAAAAGCGAATCATCGAAAAATCGTTGTTTCGAGTTTTCTCAACGAAAAATGAATTCACATCATCCATCCTCCGCAAGGAGATGTGCATTGATAAGGCGCACATTAAACCCTCGGGGTGGCGAGCGCTCAAATGTTTGGTTTATACTGTACGTTAAACAAGCAGGAGTTCCACCCTTTGTGCGTTATTTGCAAACTCTTGTGCGACACTCACTCTCACTCTTTGTGCGACATTTAATATTTTGCCAATTCGATTGGCAAAATGCTTCCGAATGGGAGTTTACCCATAATCAATCGAATCTCTATAAAAATGAATATCTTTTCAATCGCTCAAAAAATAACATTATTCTCGCAAGAAATACGCACTGATAGATCCCTACAAATAGTGCTTGAGACTGTATCGATCTATTTATTATTCCATCTACGATACTTAGAATCAACTCGGAATTCGAAATCTCAGCTCAGAATAATCGATTAAATTGCAATAATATCACATGGTACATAAATTTCAATATTAGATGAAAATTCAGATCCTATGATGGAACACAAAAATTGTCGTTCGGGTTCCAAATAGGATTTCTATTCTTTCTGATTGTCGTCAGAATGAAAAGGTACTCATTTTGTAGAAAAAATTGTCTACTTTCGAATGGTGAAATAAAAAATAGTAGTGTTCCTAGGAAGAAAGCTAAGAAAAACCGTGATTCTTGAAAAAAATAATTTATCGAACATCCTTACAAAAGACTTCTTCTGAAAAATCTGAAATTATCACCATTTGTGGGACTCATTGAGATGAATCTTTTAAGATGAACTTGGATGTAACCGCTTGGATAGTTTTCGAGATATAACCTCTTTTCATAAAATGGTTTTTGGCCAATATCTCAGAAACTACTGGAGCGATTTCACCCAATTTCAATACCAAACTTTTCACTCATTAGATGCACAAACTGGCGAAATTTGAAGTCTTTAACTCAAATAGTTTTTGAGCTATCGTGTAGAGTAAATTCAGGATAAGAAACACTGTAATTGAAATTATCTGCAAATGAAAAATCTGTGTAAAATTTACCCCGAGTAAAAATTGTAAGTTCAAATGAGATGTATTCCATCGCTGAGAGTGGGGGCTGTGAATCAATTTTTCGGGGAGAAAAGTCGAAAAAACGATTTTTCGAAAATTTGAGTTTTCTCGAAAAATATTCAACCGATTTCGCTCAAATTTCACTGACAGCAATTTGCATGGGGAGGGAAAGTACTGTTAAATTTTTAGCTCACCAAGTATTACCGTTGCTGAGCAATGAGCTGATATCTGTCACACATACACACTCTCACATATCTACTCTCTCAACTTATGCTAAGATACACAAAATTTTTTCTCATTGTCAGATCAAATAGGGGGTCAAGAGCTATATATGGGCCTTGATTGTGGAAATGGTTCCGAATTTTTTTGCGAGTGAAGGCCTCTGCGTAAAAATTTAAAACAGATCTACAACGATGCTTATATCGCCGCCTTAGTAACAAAGAGTTCTAAGTGCCAAAAACGCCTGATTCAAAAACAAAAAGGCGTATCTCCAAAGCCGCTGCGGAAATCAATTTTATGGTACTTCTAACTTTTTTTTTCATTTAAAAATAATGATAACAAAAAGACGTATGTACGAATGTGAAAATGAAAAGGTCGTATCTTCGCACTTACGTCTTTTTCATTTCATCATCTTTGTTAATAAAAAAAAATCGTCGCCTCAATAAGAAAGAGTCTTGAGTGCCAAAAATGCGTAATTGAAAAATAAATCATGTTTGAAAGATCTAGTCTCTGTACTTACATCCCGCTCCATTCTTTCGATATAAAAATTTGTCGTTACGCCCTTTTATTCTCTCCATTACAAATAGCAAATTGAAGAGAAAAAAGTACTTGTCTACCGGATGTATACACACAATAGCATTCGAAATTGTGCGCTATGAAAAGTCGCTATCTTCATTATTTACCAAAATATTTAACAGAGAAAAACTGCGTGAAAATAGACGTGACAGTTTTATAGTGTTGCATTCGACGTGTATGAACTTTTTAGAATAGGAAGAAAGGATCGGCCTGAAAAAGAAAATACAGTTTCTCAGCTCTACCTGTGTAGAGGATGGTGGGGCAGAATGGACACTTCAATTGAATGGTTTGAGATAGAAATTTTCTAATGATTCAATTGTGAAAAGCTGAGGCAATTTTAGATGGAAAACATGTGGAGGAATTAATTTTTTTCAATTTTTGAAAAAATTTCCTTTTTTGGGTCAACTTTTGAAGGGATTTCCCTTTTGCAAATCGAAAAAATCCACTTTTTCGGCGATCTCTCTGGTTCTGTTGGTCGTAGGGACCTGAGGGGTTCATCTCAAATGAAAGGTGAGCTCATTTCTCATCAATGTATGTGTTTCAAATTTTGTTACATAAATTTTTCAAATATTTATAAGTCATTGGCTGAAAAATCAGTTTTTGCTCCATAAGTACTTGAAAAAATTGATATTTTTGTTTTTGAACCCTATAGATTGATGGGAAATGTGGACACCTTTCATTTAAGATGAACCCCACTTCGCTACGATCAATAGAACCAGAGGTATCCTGGAAAACCTGGAATTTTTCAAAAACAGAAGACTTTCACCTTCAAATCTTGGGTAAAGAATGAAATTTTTGAAAAATTCGAAAAAAGAAACTTCTGACATATTATTTTCATGAAAAATTCAATCATCTTTCTAATGGAATCATCAGAAGAAATGTATCCCATACCAGTAATAAATATAAATAACAGTATAAAGAATATAATAGTATAAAGTATATAAGTATATAATATAACTGTATAAAATACCACAATCAAGCCGTGTCCGTTTTGCCCTTGTGTACATTCTACCGCGCCTTCTCCTACTGTAATGAACAATCGTAACGGAAGTAAATTCCTGCTCTTCATAATCATTCTAGCTCCACATATGAAAATACTTTACAGAGGCTTGATAACGTCTCTATGAAATCTTTATAAAAAAGTTCCAATTCTTGATAAGAAAAAGTTTCAATTCTTTATAAAAAAATATTCTTTACTAAGCATTTTCGTACATGTCGTTATTTATCATTAGAGTGTTCATGGTAATAGCTCCTGAGAATTGCGTATGTGGTGGAGATACGTCCTTTTACTTTTACCATTTTTCTCGAAATTGTGAAATGCATAGCGGAGAGGCGGGTAAAATGGACCACTTAAGCTCTTTTACACTCAAAAGTGGGTCACATCATTGAAAATTCTAAATATTATGATGAATATGAGAAATAATTTTTATTAAAGTCACTACCTTCGAAATTAAATTTATAAGGAAAAGGGAGGGTAAAATGGACCACTGAATGAGAAATTGACTTGACTCGTTCTGCGGTTTTTTTTTGAAATAACATTCCAAATTATTTTTCACTTGGAGTTACCATTTCAGTCAATAGTTGACAGCACAAGAACCAAAAATATTCACGTGAAATATTCACTTAGCTTAGTTTTCAAGATATTTAGAGACAAAACAAAAAATTTATGAGAGTTATGCTTTAATTTATTGTGCTTTCGAAGTTTCCCGTTTTCTTTTGAGATTTACCTTTTTCTGGTAGCTGCCATTGGGTCTAATTAATGAAGAGACGAAATAAGGAATTTCCAAATATTCATTTTTTTCCAAGAGATTAGTTGAATAATTTTAATCAATTAGGAATAATCGATTTTTTTGGTTCTTCGTTTTCAAAGTATACCAAGGAAACTAAGCGTGAAATTGCCCCCATCTTGGTTTGTATGGAATTCCGAGAGCTATAGCTCTTGCGTACAAAAAAAAATTCGTTTTCAATTGTTTTCTGAAGAGATTGAATAATTGAATTAGCTAGTTAAGAGGTAAATAAGCGAAAATAAGCGAGTTAGCGTGAATTTTCCTGAAGCTTTCTTTATGAAGAATTTCAAGAGCTACAAAGAAGATCTCTTTGAAAATTTTCCTATCTCGCTTAGTTTATTCTTCAGAATATTCTAAAATAGCAAATAACCAGAAACGAGGGAATAATCACTTACAAAATCTAATGTACATTCAGATCAGAATTTTCCTGAAATTTTGGAATTTCTGAAATCTTCTAAAATCTGGAGAAAACTCTTGAAATCATTCACAAACTACAGAAATCCGATGGAAATTCACATAAATATATATATATATTATATATAATAAAGAAAAAATATTTTTTTTTTCAATAAAATCATTTGCCGAAGGAAGTGTGGGATTTTATATGACTTTCATCACATAAATATATATATATATTATATATAATAAAGATTTTTTTTTTTTTTTTTGTTAATTCGAAAAAAATAGAAACGAATCACCAAAAATTGAATCATATTTCGCCTCTTCACTACTGAATTCATTTTCCTCTGGAATTGAGGCTTTCTGAAAATAGCAATAACAAAAATTACATTTCCTTCATCCTGTGTTCAATTTATCTTCAATTATTCCATCCTGCCTCCATCTATCCTTATCCACAAAATAAAAAATTGATAATTGGAAACAAGCAGACGTTGGTCGCTGCGTTAGTTGCTATTTCTCCTACGTCATCCTTTGGATTGCTATTTCTTCCTTTCAATTTCTGCTAATGAATTAGCAGGATCCTTCCGAATGGTTTTTCCTGAATTTTTTCAATCATCTCGATTGTTGCAGTCTCAAAAGTTTTCTTTTCGTGTTATAACGCAATAAAATAGTGGAGACCAGGGCAAAATGGAGTCCGGGAATACGTGCTTTAAAGTAGCCCTTTTCGCCCCGGTCTCCCCTATAAGATAAAATGATTGGGATTTATTAAATTCAATTGTTTTCAAATTATACAAAAAATTTTACAGAAAAGTTCACTTTTTCCCTTTGACTGTTCCCTTTTGGGTACAGTTTCTGATTGTCCGACGAAGATGAGTAGGGGCTTATTTGAAAGAGAAAAAATGTGTTCTTTCAGAAAACAAAATAAAAAATAGGGGTGTCCATTCAAAAAAATCGAGAAAAATGGCATTTTTCGGATTTTTTATGGAAATATTGAGAAAAAAATACATTTTTCAATGTAATAAACGGACAATTTCATCTAAAAATTTCAAAAATTGAGGGTTTGTTCAGCTCATAAACACGAATCTTTTGAGCTTCGTCCCGATAAAATCGGATGAGAAGTTTGGAAGATACAGCCGATTTTCGGAAAAACTTCAATTCAAATATCTCAAGAACCGTTCAGCCGATATGTCTCAGATTCAATCCCAACCATCTTCATCAGAAACTACATATACAAAAAAAATTTGAAGTCAATTATTCATTGAGCTATCGTCGTAAAACCGAGTTTTTGAAAAAAAGCACAAAAAAAATTAATAACTAATAGAATAATGGGATTAAATTCATGAAAATTCGCTAAAAGTTAGATATTATGGTTGCGAATCTTGAGTAAAATTTTGAACGGTATTCGTCTCACGCAAGTTCAGAAATTTTGAAACATACGATTTTTAAAAAATTGCTATATCTCAAAAACCATTGAACCGATCTTGCTGAAATTTCTATGGGACATACACTTCATTATAACTGATATTTTGCCGAAATTTCAGATTTTTATCTCTCATCGTTCTCGAGTAATAGAGAGTCGTAAAGTCGTACATACCGACACACATAAATACATGTCTACTTTTTTTTTTTCATTATGATTTCTCAACGTTTTACATCATTTTGAGTCGTTCCCAATGAAAATTGGCATTTCGAAAAAAATTGCGAACATAAAGCTCCCATTTGGAAGCGAAAAACGGTCCATTTTACCCCCCTGGTCCATTTTACCCGTCCCTCCCCTATGAGGGTTTTCAGAATTTTTCGGATTTTTGCTTCCGCATGGAAGCTTTGTTTTCGCAATTTTTTTCGAAATGCACAATTTTCATTGGAAACGACTCAAAATGATGCAAAACGTCGAGAAATCATAATGAGAAAAAAAGTAGACATGTATGTATGTGTGTCAGTATATACGACTTGATGACTCTCTATTACTCGAGAACGGTGAGAGATCAAAATCTGAAATTTCAGCAAGATATCAGTTTTGATGAAGAGTATGTCCCATAAAAATTTCAGCAAGATCGGTTCAATGGTTTTTGAGATATAGCAATTTTTTAAAAATCATATGTTTCAAAATTTCTCAACTTGCGTGAGACGAATATCGTTCAAAATTTTACTCAAGACTCGCAACCATAATATCTAACTTTTAGTGAATTTTCATGAATTTAATCCCATTATTCTATTAGTTATTAATTTTTTTGTGCTTTTTTTTCAAAAAGTCGGTTTTACGATGATAGCTCAATGAATAATTGACTTAAAGACTTCAAATTTTTTCTGTATATGTAGTTTCTGATGAAGATGGTTGGGATTGAATCTGAGACGTATCGGCTGAACGGTTCTCGAGATATTTTGAATTGAAGTTTTTCCGAAAATCGATTATATCTTCCAAACTTCTCATCCGATTTCATCGGGACGAAGCTCAAAAGATTCGTGTTCATGAGCTGAACAAACCCTCAATTTTTCGAATTTTTAGATGAAGTTATCCGTTTAGTACAATGGAAAATGTATTTTTTTCTCAATTTTTCAAAAAAAAATCCAAAAAATGCAATTTTTCTCCATTTTTTTAAATGGACACCCCTATTTTTTATTTTGTTTTCTGAAAGAACGCATTTTTCTCTTTCAAATAAGCCTCTACTCATCTTCGTAGGACAGTCAGAAACCGTACCCAAAAGGGAACATTCAAAGTAAAAAAGTTATGTTTTATGTAAAATTCAGTATAATTTGGAAATAATTGAATTTAATAAATCCTGATCATTTTATCTTATATTTCAATGCATTATAACACGAAAAGAAAGAAAGATAATAGGGAAAATTCAGAGAGAACCATTCGGAAGCATTCTGCTAATTCATTAGCAGAAATTGAAAGGAAGGAATAGCAATTCACAGAATAACGTCGAAGCAATACCGACTAACGTAGCGACGAACGCCTGCTTGTTTTTTTTTTTTTTTGAAATTCCCATGAATTTTTCATAAAATTTTCCTGAAATTTTTACTGATAATTTTTCAAATCCGGCAACCTTTTTTTGCCGATATATATTTCAAAAATCAGTTTTATTCTAATATATTTGAGATTTTTCAGAATTTTTTAGATTTTAATATATATATATATATATATCCCACACCAACCTTCTTTCGGCAAATTGAAGATTTCAATTTTTTAATTTCTAATTTTGTTGGACTTATTCTACGCAAAAGCTCCACCTGTCGGAATTTAGGCTGCAAAATTGAGGATCACAAAAATTTTCAATAAAACCAGGGCCCCGTATATTTTCCAAGAACTCGGCCCTGTTCTATTCGTGGCTGAACCAGCCGCGCTGTTACCGACAGCGCAAACTCTGACATAGAGCTTCGCGACCGACCACTCAATGGAAGGTCGCGTCAGTCTAAAAAAAAATTACTATTTCTTACATCCGACCCTTAATGCCCCAAAATGTTTCTTTTCACCACAATTTTCACAAAATTGGAGCAGCCATGTTTGATTTACAATCAACGAAAAAAAAACCACTTTACCAACAGTTGAAAACACAAAATTTTTCGTGAAAATCTCCATTTTTTTCTTCATTTTATCATGTAAATGCATCTTGACGCATCTAAAGTCGTAGTTTAATTAGTTTTATTTTTTCTCTAGTGTGCAAGAGAAAAAAGCGAGAGAAAAAAAAATGTAAAAAAACGCATACTTCAGTTCGTGTTTGTGTGCGTCAGTGTGTTTGTTAATGTGTATAAAAATAATGGCTTTGACATGAATTCAACGCAAATAAGAGTTTTCTCAAACGCAAATAATATTGGGATGAACACAGTTTTCTTCAAACTTGAGTTATTAGTAAATTATTAATTAATTAATTAATATATATGAATGCTTGGATTAATAAACTATTGAGAGTGAAGCATTGTCAGAAGCCAAGTGACACACACACACAAGTGAATCATATTATGACAATGCAGATCAAGTGTCTCAATTGAGAAAAAAAAGAGAAGAGATTAGAGGAAAAAAATTAAATTAAAAAAAAGAAGGTTAAACACAAATGGGCGGAGCTTAGTTGATTTTTTTTAGTAACATTACAAAAATTACTGATCAACACATAAAAAAACACAAAATAAAATAAATTTATTCGTCGTAATCACATAATCATACACAAATACACACACACAGAGAATGCTGATAATAATGAAAAAAAAAAATCATTGGACAGTGACAATTTAAACTGACTTTTTCCTCTGAAAATCGTGAATTTCGTAAATTTCCAGAATTTCAAGTCAATTAATTTAATTGAATTAACAAAAATAAATGAGTTAATTGATGTAATTTCTTTTTTCTCACTTGAAGTTTATTTGCATATAAAAAGGAAGTATTATTATTTGCAAAAATATGGCTGATTCAATTGGTAATAATTGTGAGGATACAGAAATGATGGAAGTTGGAGTTGATGGTGATGATATTGATGAAGAAGGCTCGGATGGTGTTATTGTACCAGAAATACAGGGTACACTATCAAAATGGACAAATTATATACATGGATGGCAGACCCGTTTTATTGTATTGAAAGATGGTACATTGTCTTATTATAAATCGGAGCAGGATAGTGGTTTTGGTTGTCGTGGCTCAATAAGTCTATACAAAGCTGATATAAAGGTATTAAAAGGTTAAAAATATAATCAGAAAATTAAAAAAACAACACGAAAAATAATAAATATCTGTACGTGTCATGTATTCATTATACTTATTTATACTTATATCAATTAATCACGTATATGTTTTTTTTTTTCGTTTTTTTTTTAGATTAATTGATATAAAAAGTTGGATTTGATTGGGACAAGTGCCACTTTTAATTCTGAATCTCAAATTATTCAAATGCAATTGAATTAATTCATTTGTTTTTTTTTTTCTTTAAAAACATTTTTTGATCTTAAATTCACAAAATTCAAGACTTCAACACGTATTCAAAGAGTTAAAATTTTCACTTATTCGTTTTTTTTTTGTTTTTAAATAGGGTCACGAGTTTGACGAGTGTCGATTTGACGTTTCCGTTAATGATTGCCTTGTCTGGTATCTTCGTGCAAATTCACCAGAGGAAAAACAACGCTGGGTCGATGTTCTCAAGTCTTACAAAGTAAGTTATTTGATAGGATAGAATAGACTAGAATAGAATTCATATATTTGACGTGACAATTTTAGTTTAATTCAATATTCAATAGATTCAGACATTATCATTAGGTCTCATCAGTCTTGTATTTTTATTATTGTATTTGTCATTTGAGTTTATCAATTTGTTCACTTGATTCATTAAATGTTATGACATCAAAATAGTAATGGGAAGTGACAAAATACGAAAGTATTCTTTTAGTTTAATATTATCATGACAATTCACATTAATCTAAAGAGCCTGAAGAAGTTTCTAATCAGGAGCGACACGTCGTGATTTTGGAAAATAAATGTGAAGATTGATTTCAAATATTTATTTATCAGTCCAATATCAGAATTAACCTCTGAATTGATTATTGTTATGAATATTGAATGAAACAATGAACAGTGGAATAAGAAAAAACTTAAATTTTAGTTTTATATCGTATTTTTTTGCCTTTCATCAAACACTTCTTTTCCTCAACTTAATTAAATGTTTGCAATATTTATATATATATGTATCACAAAATAAGACTTCATTTAATTAAGTTAGTTGATGTTAAATGATAATGAAACTTAGCTGACCTCTGAAAATTTTGCTCATTTTTTTTAAAGAATAAATTATTGTAAGAATAATATTTGCAAAAACTCGGACTTAGGGATTTTATAATTTTTTACATGTGCCTACTTTTTTTCTATTGTTTTCATAATAATTCATCCGCTAAAAGAAGAAAAAAGTGAAAATTTCCAGATGTCTGTTATGTTTTTAGTATTCATGATATTAAACAGAACAAAATATTCATTTTTAATCATTTTGGCATGTCATGGGAAATTGAAAGGATCTCACAAAAATAAAACAATACTAATAAATTGTCAAATCGTAACATAATCGAAACATTACGATTTGACAATTTATTAGTATCGATTTATTTAATTTTTCCAAATGATATATTGATTTATTTGATATTTATTTGATTATCCCATGACATGCCAAGATCATTAATGAAAGAAATGGAAAAGAATTGAATGATTAAATTTTCATGTTCCTTTAAATTTAAAAAAGAAAATGATTGAATCAATTTTTTTTTCTGATGAATGTAATAATTAAGAAATTATGTTCTCATCTTTTTGCTTCTAATAACAGGCTGAATCGGGTTACGGCAGTGAGAACAGCCTGAAACGTCATGGGAGTACAATTTCTCTCGTGTCAAATACACAGTCAACAACGAGTGGTGGAAGCTTCAGCAAACGTAGTACAAGAAGTTTGAAGGAAAAACTAGCGGAATTAGAGACATTTAAAGATATATTGAGCCAGCAAATTGATACACTGCAGAAGTATTTTGATAATTGTGCTGATAATGCTAGAAATTGTCAAGTGAAGATTGAGAAAAATGAAGGATTCGATCCAGCACTTCAATCAGTTGATTTTAAGGGTGAAGCTATTACGTTTAAAGCAACTAGTGAAGGAGTTTTAGCTACATTGCAGCACTGTGTGGAACTGATGAATCAACGTGAAGACGCCTGGAGACGTAGACTCGAGAAAGAGAACGAGAAAAAAAGGAAAATGCAGGAATTGTATAAAGCACTGAAGGAACAAATTAATGTGCATCGAGGTGATGCTTCTACTAGGCCCAGGGTAATGATACATGGTGGACCTGATTACGAGGTAATTCATAATTTAATTACAACAAATAAATAAAAAAACGAAATTATCGATTGATAAAATAGAAAAAATGGGTGAAACAATAATTCGAAAACATGAATACAGTAATGAGAAATTATTCACGAGAATGTTGAAATAATAAATCAGAAATAATGGATTGAGAGAAATAATGAGGAATAATTGAATGAGGAAAAAAACTTAAGATATTATTGAACTGAAATATTTTTAGAATAAGATATTTTTGAATTAGATCACATTACCAAGGTACAAGGGCTGAGTTATGATTGGCTGAGATATAGAGAGTGGTCACACCCATATAATTGATGATATTGAGAAGAAAAAGAATCTGTCTTAGTTGAAATAATTTGAGTTTGAATGAAAAATCTGGAAATTTCGATATTTCGACACTTTTTTAGACTCTTTGAGGTTTTTGGTAAATTTCATTTTATATTAGTACATATCCAACAGTTTTTTGGATTTGTTTTAGCACATAAATTATCATTTGAAAAATATTTAAAAAATCTGCACTTGTAAAATTTTGAAATTTCTCCATGTGCATATTTTTCAATTTAAAAAAAATAATAGTTTATTGATCAGGAAAAAAATCAAAAATTGTCAGATATCTGCTATCTTTGGTATCATTGAAATTCTCTACATTAATGGTCTGACAACGAATTTCCCCATTGAAAAATTGACGCATTTGCCAAAACGCATTTGTTTCTTCATTGTAATTCTCAAATGCTCTCGCAAATTACGAAAAAAAAAAAATTCTATTCATTGTAAAATCGTTACATAAGTAATTGTTAATGATATTACAAAATCATGAGTACACGTGACCTTGGAATTTGAGAGTTCGATTTCTTATTTCGTAGGAAACGCAGTTGACAAAAACCGGTCATGATTTTTTCAAAATAGTTTTAATTATAATTTATTTTTTATTTTTTCATCAAAATGTCAATATCAAATTTGAAGAATGTGACATTTAGAATTTTGGTCATTAGAGATGGTATCTGATTATTTTCATTCTATAATCCAACGAAGTTTACATACTTGTGTCTATTCATGAGTCATTTCCAAATAGTTTATGCAATATCTGGTCCCACAACTGTGCGAGGCATCGTTGTCCATAAATTAAAATTACGCAAGTAAACATAATAGCTTCGTTGAACCAAACAGAAAGATAGTGTAGTCAGTTTATCAGTTGACTTCGGTGAATTAGGAACTCGTAGACTTAGCAAATTTTATTTCGAAGAGAATTTTCAAACTGAATTTATCTTATTTACTATGGGAAGAATCAAGTTAAGATCGAAATCTTTTAGAGTGAGTTAATAAATTATTTGGGACGATGATAAAGCAATAGAGAAAAATTGGGTAGAATGGACATTCAAAGGAAACGATACGAAATAAAGATTTTCCACCGATTTCAGTGGAAAACTGAGGAAATTGTAGGTGGTAATCATGTGTTAAAATTGATTTCTTCCAAGGGAAGAAATGACCTCACTTTTCATTCAAGATTAATATCAGGTCGCCACGACCAATAGAACCACAGATATTCCCGAAAAACTGAAATTTTTCATAAACAGGAGACTTTCACCTTCAAATCTTGAGCGAAAAACGAAATTTTTGAAAAATTCCAAACAATAACCTTTGACATATGATTTCCATGGGAAATTTCCTCAGCTTTCCAATGAAATCATCAAAAAGAACCTATCTGCCAAATTTTCATCAATTTCCCGTAATTTTCATAGTATGAAATACCAAAACTGACACGTGTTCATTTTACCCCATCTTCCCCTAATTAATTTTAGAGAAATAGATATTTCATACCTAATAAAAATTCATAATTTGATGCGAATACTTGTTATTAATTTTGAAGGAAGGCCCACATAGCGCATTGTGTGACGAGGAGTTTTACGATGCAGTAGAAACAGGATTGGACAAAATCGACGAGGACAATCAATTGAGAGATCGTTTGAAGCAAAAATCAGTTGCACTTGCATTCAATTCAATACAACCAGTTACGCCTGCTGTTAATCACAAATTATGGCCCGAGGTAATCAGTTTCCAACCTTAATAATTCAATGAAAATTTAAAAAAAAATCCCTTTATCAACAGATCGACCGAGTCACCCTCGAACAATTGCATTATGCACGTTTGGGGGTCGGTGGTGCTGGTGGCTGGCAATTATTCGCTGAAGATGGCGAAATGAAAATGTACAGACGTGAGGAAGAAGCAGATGGCCTAGTTGTTGATCCATTGAAAGCATGTCATGTAGTTAAAGGTGTAACGGCCCGTGAAGTCTGTCAGATTTTCTTCAGTCCTGAATACAGAAGTGGCTGGGAAGCTACGCTTGAGGATATGACAGTTGTCGAGACCATATCGAGTGATACACTGGTTTTTCTTCAAACACATAAGAGAATTTGGCCGGCTAGCCAGCGAGATGCTCTTTTCTGGTCTCATATGAGAAGTGCAGCTGATACAGAAGATCCAGATGCTGCTGATTTGTGGATTGTCTGCAATCACAGCACAGAAAATCCGCAGTATCCGGTAAATATATGCCTTTTTAATATTCTCTTCAAGAGAAAGCGAAGAATTTCAATAAATTGAGCTTTCCCTTTTTCTTACAGCCGAATTCAGGAAAATGTGTGAGAGTCTATTTGACTGTTTGTCTCGTGTGTCAGACCTTTATTGATCCACCTAAAGATCCGAAAAACATACGCAGAGAAGATCTGACTTGTAAAATCACTTACTGCTCTGTTGGTGAGTATCTTTGATACTTGTAACAATAGAATTAAATATTTATTACCTTAGAAACAAACAGGCGCAAGTGCTGTTTATGAAAATGGCACTTACGCCCCTCATGTATGCTTTTAAGGCGATGATATACTGAAAATAGCAGACACCTGACACAATTCGTATTTTTTTTTGTTCTTAGCAGATAAACTATTTTTAAAAATGTGAAGAATTCGAAAAACTATGAGTGCCAATTTTTTTAATATTTTCCTTTATAATAATTTATCTATTAAAAAGGAAAATGTCAGGTGTGTGCGAAATTTCATTGTCATAATTAACTTTAGAGTTTGAATTCCCCACTAATTGTTTTTTCTCTTCTAAAAGTTAATCCTGGTGGCTGGGCACCGGCTTCCGTTCTTCGTGCTGTTTACAAACGTGAGTATCCAAAATTCTTGAAACGCTTTACAAATTTTTGCGTTGAACAGTGCAAAGAAAAGCCAATTTTATTTTAAATTAAAATTAATAAGTAAATACTTCTCCCCTTTCTTTTTTCATATTTTTTCAAATGTTTTTGTCGATTATTCTACGACTTTTTATCTGTAATTTTTACTGATCTGTCGCTAAATGTAAATTTTGTCACAAATTTGTGTAAGATGATGAAAAAAAAAAGAAAAAACCTTGTACAAATTATAACAAGAAAAGAAATCTAAGGTAATTATGCATTACAGAACATTATTCATTGTTACATTCTGCCAATTATAATTATATTCGCCTCTGTATAATACTGGAAAAATGAAAAATACAATTTATATTGTTACTTTTATTTATACAATGGAAACAGACAAAAAAAATGTAAAAGAGGATTGTGTAATTGTTGTCAGCAAAAAATGAATGCAACTTAATAAAGACTGTTCTAGATTTATGGAATTAACGAATTTTCTCAATGAAAAATCATTGTCATTACCTTTTTACATGTAATTTTTTTATATAAATTTAAAAAATAATATTGCTTCATAAAATAAATGCAAATTTTTGACTCATTTGTTATTTAATTCTTCAATTAAATGTAATATAATAATTATTGTAACAAATATGGAATTCTTTGATTCTAAAAAAAAAGAAAAAAGAAAACATTCAATGAAAATGCACGTTATTTACATAAAACGCTGTTTAGCGTATTAAGTTTATCTACTCGATTCACAAGTCTCTATCTGAGAAAATGAATTTTCATTTATGGTGAGCAATTTTATCCCAGTCCATGAATTTTCATATTTTTTTTTTTTTTTCAAATTATGGAACTATCATTGAATGAATTAGTGAATCAATTGCACATGAATATTAATTATGTAAAATTGACAATTAAATTATCCTGAATTCAATTCGGTTCTTCACATACAGTACGAAAACACTGCTGATCATTTGAAAAAAAAATGAAAAATTAATAATTACACTTCTGTATGTTTATTCAACAAAATTTATGTTTTCACTGTCCAGGAATTGTGTCGTTGCGAATGAAAATTCATCTCTTCTTTGATAAACCACATTTTTTTTTTTTTTTATTAACGAAGAATATTCGAAACTTCTCCATCGATTTATTTTGAATCTCGATTGTTCAATTGTTTCAATACACTCAGTCCCTTTTCTTCGTAATCTTCTCTTGTAATCCAAAATGAATCACGATTTCTTGTTAATTCTGCTAATACAGCACCACCCATAAAAACCATGTCTTTACGTCTCGGTGGATCTTCAATTTTAATTTTGAATTTCTGCAAAGAAAAAAAGTGGAAATTATATTAATGAAATTATTTAGAAATAAATTGAAATTAAATCATTCACAGGCCTTACGCCCCTTTGATTCTAAGATGACGACATGATAATTAAATCAATACACATTAACAATTTTGCGATTTTTTTTCAACCAATAAATTATTATATATTGGTAAAAATAAAAAAATGATTGAAAAATTCGCCATTTTCTACGCAATTTTTCGAATTTTTTACATATTTTTACATTTCAGATGTTTGCTATTTTTAGGATCATGGAAAAATGATTGTTTTACCCCAAATTTTGTCGTATCATTTTTTAATACTCTCTGGAGATAAAGCTGCTTCATTTCTCTCTCGAGTCTTGATGGTAGACCTGGATACATTGTGCTACCACCGCTCAATACAATGTGCTTGTATAATTCACTTCTTATGTCCACATCAGCTGCTTGTATTGTGTTAAATACTAATTCAGCAATTCCAGGTGCTTCAACGTTAATTAAATGGGGCTGGAATAATGCTTCCGGTGCTGAAAATCTCTCGCCACCGACTTTAATTACTCGACCATCAGGTAACTAAATTGGGATGAAACAAATGGAATTAATAATCAATGTCGAATTAGTAATCAATACTTATTGGTAAAATTGGGAGTAAAATGAGGATCCCAATGAGAGAAGGTGGGTTGGAATTTTTTTGATGATTCCATTGAAAAGCCTCGAAAATTTCACATGAAAAACACGTGTCACAATTGATTTTTTGTAATTTTTCTGGAAAATTCTACTTTTTTGGGCATAAACCACTTCCCATTTTCGATTTTGTTCACTCTTCCGATGATATCTCCGGTTCTATTCGTCGTGGCGACTTGGAATCAGTTTCAAATGAAAGATGAGATTGTTGTGTCTGCAAATTCTTCAGTCTTTATTGAAAAAGTAGAGTTATTCACCACGAAGTGAATAAACCGTAAAACTGCAGTTTTCTTTTCCAATTTTTTTTTTATTATTTTCTTTTCAATTCATTCACGAAATTATTGATTATTGCTTTTTCGTCAAAATTAATGATTGAGCAATTTCTGAGACTATAAATATGATCATTTTTGCGTTTCTCGTCAGTCGTTGTTGTGTAAAGACCGAAACACTACGCAGTAAGACGCCAAATTGATCTTTAACTACTAATCGGAGTCTTCATCAACTATGAAAGGGGACTTATTAGCTACACTATTAAAAATTTTCGACATATTTTGTTAAAATATCTCCAACATTTTCACTTATTTTTCACGATTTCCTTAATATGAAACATCAAAATTAAAATGTATTCATTTTCCCCCTTATCCCTATTTTGCCCCACAATTTTAAATCTCAATTACTCACGGTATAAGACTCCACAAGTACTGTAGTCTCTGTGGCCAGTTTCTCCTCAGTCTCGATATTGTATCCAACGTAACACAATTTTTCTTTGAGCATCCTCACAGTTTCAAAATCAGCAGAATGATTGAAAGCATAGCCACGCAGTAATAATAATTTAATCAAATACATTGTGATATCACGACCAGCAATATCAAGTCTACGTGTTAAATGTGGTAATGCATATTCCTCATAAACTGGACAAATATGAGTAACACCATCACCAGAATCTACAACAACTCCACTGATTAAACCTTGTGCATAGAGGGTCAGTACTGCCTGCATTGCAATGTAAACTCCGGCAAATCCATATTTTTCAAACATCACCTGTAATCATGTAATAATTGAATCGTTTAATTTTCCGATATTAAAGGGGTGAAGTGTTCAATTGAATGGTTGGAGACAGAGATTTTCTGATGATTTCATCAGAAAGTTGAGGAAATTTTAGATGGAAAGCATGTGTCAAAATTATTTTTTTCCAATTTTTTGAGAATTTTACTTTTTTGGCCAAGTTTTGAAGGAATACTTCTTTCGAAAATTGAAAAAATTCATGTTTTTAACGATATCTCCGGTTCTGTTGGTCATAGCGACCTGGGGTTCATCTCAAATGAAAGGTGAGCTCATTTCTCATCGATTCATGTGGTTCAAATTTTTTAACATCAATTTTCCAAAAACTTATCGGTCATTTTCTGAAAATCAGTTTCTGCCCTATAAGTACTTGAAAAATTGATAATTTTTTTTTAAACCACATAAATCGATGGGAAATGAGCTCACCTTTCATTCAAGATCAACCCCAGGCAGCTACAACTAATAGAACCAGAGATATTCCCGAAAAACTGAAATTTTTCAAAAACAAGAGTTTCACGTTCGAATCTTGAGCAAAAAATGGAATTTCTGAAAAATTCAAAAAAATAACTTCTGACATATGATTTCCATGGGAAATCCCCTCAGCTTTCCAATGGAATCATCAGAAAAAACCTATCTCCAATATTTCCATCGTTCCCTCTCCCTCTCCATTTTACCCCACTTTCCCCTAATATAAAAAACTCAATTACCTCAACCATTTTTTCACGATTCGTTGTTGGATTCATTGGTGGTTCAGTCAGCAAAATTTTAGACTCACGTGGATTGATATTCATTTTCTCAGGGCCAAATGTGTAATCCCAAACATGGCACATATCTTCCCAATTTCTAATTATATTTAATAATATATATTAAACAGAATTTTTTCATAAAATTCACACTAGAATTTAATTAATAATTCTTTTTTCACTTTTTGATTTCATATTGTGTATTGTGTACCTGACAATTCCATTTTGCATTGGATAACTAATTTCCAGAAGCGATCGAAGCTTACTTGCCTCCTCTCCAACCATCAAATCCTGTTTTTATTTTTAAATATATATTTTTTTAAAATAAATTATAATAAAATTTGAATTAATTCTGAATTTACAACAAATAAAGAAACATTCTTCTGTATACACACAAAAATAATAATTCAGTTGCAGTAAAAAAAAACTTATTAAATAAATGCACCTCACAAGTTTTTCTATGACGAACAAGAAATAAAATGTAATGGTTTAAAGGAAAAAAAAAAAAAACTAAACAAAAATCCAAGCAATTTTTTTGTAAAAACGACAAAAAAACGAGAAATCAATGAATTAATTGTTAAAGCTTCACAATTCATAATTCAACAAATAAACATTCATTTTCCTTTTGTTACAGGGAAATACGTATCAACTTACAGGCATGTTAAGCACGTCCTATTTTTGTTTGCAAAAATTTGTAAGCACATAGAAAACACAATTAATAATTTAATGTAAAAATATTATATTGTTTTACATATCTGATTGGTTGGTTTAAGTACTTTGAGCTTTGTGCTATTAATTTATTTTTTTTTAGGGAATTTTAGCATATGAATATATTTTTTTTCTTATTTTACTGGAGTTAGTTAAGTCTGTGTTAAGGTTTCTGGCTTTTTTTTTTGTCAAATCAATCGCAGATGATAAAAAAAAATTCTCTTCCCTCTCTTCCACTATCTCTCTCTTTTTCTCTCTTTCTCTCTTCTTTCAATTTTTTTTATTCATTACGCTTTTTTTAATGAGTCTAGCACAAATGACTATTGGGTACTACAAATTGACTTACACGAACGCAAAATTCTTGCTGAAAATACAATAACATGATTACAAATTAACTTCGCCAATAGATTTTGGTTTTCTAAATTGTTTTTATATCATTTTAATTAGTAGATAATAGTGCAGTGTGATTATATGCAATTTTCACAAGTGAAACGAGTGGATAAAAAAATGACAATGAAATTATGACAAATCTGATAATATTTTGGTTAAAAAAAAAATTCTTATCATAAAATTATTTGAAAAAAATGGCACTCATGAATTTTTCAATTGTCTATATGTGCACATTTTCTATTTTTCAAAAATAATTTATTTCTTAGGAGAAAAAACTCTAAAAATATCAGACATTTGACAATTTTTAGATTTTTTTTCTTTTAACAGATTAATCATGTTCGAAAAAATAAAATATGTACATGTAGAACATTTGAAAATCGATGAGCGCGAATTTTTTAAATTTTCCTCTTATAATAATCTTTTTCTTCAAAAAAATGCACGAAATTCTTAGATATCTGCTTATTTCATTATCATGATCATGAATTGAACAGCTGCATTATTTCTAAAAAATAATAAACTCTCCATTAATCAAATAATACGAATAATCGCACTGCAAAATTTTCCATACGTTCCACTTAATAAATAAGTTATTGTATTAATTGTAAAAATGATAATTTTACCTTTCCCTCGATGTCGCCAATTTTATTCATAGCCCTAATTATTGGACGTCCAACGATCGATGGAAATATATGCGCTGGAAAATTGGCACCAGCATAACCACATTTAACAAACTGAAAGAAAATTAAACAATTAATTAAAAAAAAATATATTATTTCAATATATTAAATAAACAACTTCAACATTAAACAGAAGCACATGATAACAAAATTAGTACACAACTGCATAATTCTTTGAATTTTTTCAAACCACTAAATTATTATTTAAAAAATATTTTGAAAATTTGCACTTGTAGTTTTTCAAACTTTCTACACGTCCATATTTTTTTTCTAAATAATTAATTTGTGAATTAAAAAAATTAAAAGACAAGAATTTTCAGTGACATCTGACAAATTTTAGTTTTTTTTTTTTAACAAATCAATTATTAAAAAAAAAATGAAAAGATATATGGACATAGAAAATTTAAAAAAGTGTAAGTGAAAATTAAATTCTTTAAAGAATTTGTTTAAAGTAAAAATCCAAAAAATTGTGTCAAATTTCTGCTATCTTCACTATCATCACCAAAAAGCACTCATAACCTTACCCCAGTTCCATTGTCACAAACAATGACCTTACGCCCTTTGTTATCCATTATAATCCAAATTTAATAATTAAAAATTTTGTATCGATGAGCTTTTATCGTGGACAATGATTCAATGATTAATGAAAATCTAAAGATGACTAATTCTTCAGAAAGGAAAGGGCGTCACCGGCATGGCGTAGAAGTGAAGTGTGTGTTTTTATCAGAGATTTTGTCGATCCACGAAAAAAAATTCAATTTTTCAACAAATTGAATTTTGCAGTAATTTTAATTGCATAGATTATGAGAGAATTTAAATGATTAAATTAATGCATTTAAAAATAAATTCTGATGCATTTGAGGGAAATTAACAAAAAAAATTAAACACATTCGATCTGTCACACACGTTTGTGGTGCCAACAATCTCTTGGAGGGGGGGATTTTTTTTTTCATTGCTCCATTTTTGAGATACGAGACCGATGGCGCGCTACAGCGCGCCCGTTAGGTATCTTCG
Organism: Aleiodes alternator; assembly: GCA_963921955.1. Classification (NCBI taxonomy): domain Eukaryota; kingdom Metazoa; phylum Arthropoda; class Insecta; order Hymenoptera; family Braconidae; genus Aleiodes; species Aleiodes alternator. The sequence goes on from OY998101.1 coordinate 13,975,934, forward strand.
GAATAGTATATATATTCGCGTACTATACTACTCACAATTTAACTGACCAATAAGGAAGAGGAATTCACTTTGATCGTGACAACTTTCCATACATCGATTGTTTGCGTTCTTGTTCCTTTTTATTTTTATAAAGGATAATCGCGAGAAACTGAAATTTTTTGTCCAGATCCCATACTAATGTCTACTTCGCTCTATCTCGCTTATTTACCGAGAGAATAACGGAAAACTGTAAAAAAAAATGTAAATATCGCGAATCGTTGTGGCTTTTGGCCCTTTAAGATCCCCATCATCGTGTTTTCAATCAACTCTATGCGAAATTTCAAAGAAAACCCCGTATTCTCTCGAGAAATGGGTGAAAAATGAGGATAAAGGAATATTCGAAGGAAATCAGCCATCATGAAAATCCCGATTTTCAAATCTTCATAACTTTTTTTCTGTGGCGTATTTCCTGATGAAATTTCACAGTGACACTGCCTGGGTCGTCAGGAAGTAGCCTGCGAAATTCCACAACAATATCGCGAACGGTTCAGCGATTCCGATAGAGCAGATATTGACATTTTTACTGATCCCATATTAACGTCCATTTCGCTCTATCTCGCTTATTTACCGAGATAATCGCGAAAAACTGAAAATACTCCTTTCCTGATCCGAAATTAGTGCCTATTTCGCTCTATCTCGCTTATTTACCGAGATAATTGCCAAAAACTGGAATTTTTCTTTCCTGACTCCATATTAACGTCTATTTCGCTCTATCTCGCTCATTTACCGAGATAATCGAGAAAAACTAAAAAAATTCCGCGGATACTGAATATCTCGAATCGTTGCGGCTTTTGGCCCTTCAGGATCCCCCATCATCGTGCGTTTCACTCAATTCTTTGCGAAATTTCAAGGAAAACCCCGTATTCCCACGGGAAATGGGTGAAAAATGAGGATAAAGGAATATTCGAAGGAAATCAGCCATCATGAAAATCCCGATTTTCAAATCTTCATAACTTTTTTTCTGTGGCGTATTTCCTGATGAAATTTCACAGTGACACTGCCTATGTCGTCAGGAAGTAGCCTGCAAAATTTCATAACAGTATCGCAAACGATTCTGAAGATTCGATAGAGCGGAAATGGTCATTTTCATAGACCAAAGGCCATTGCCTCTGGGTTTGGCCTCAAAATTCCGCAAACACTGGATATCCCGAATCGTTGCGGCTTTTGGCCCTTCAGGATCCCCCATCATCGTGCGTTTCACTCAATTCTTTGCGAAATTTCAAGGAAAACCCCGTATTCCCACGGGAAATGGGTGAAAAATGAGGATAAAGGAATATTCGAAGGAAATCAGCCATGATGAAAATCCCGATTTTCAAATCTTCATAACTTTTTTTCTGTGGCGTATTTCCTGATGAAATTTCACAGTGACACTGCCTAGGTCGTCAGGAAGTAGCCTGCGAAATTCCACAACAGTATCGCGAACGGTTCAGCGATTCCGATAGAGCAGACATTGACATTTTTACTGATCCCATATTAACGTCCATTTCGCTCTATCTCGCTTATTTACCGAGATAATCGCGAAAAACTGAAAATACTCCTTTCCTGATCCGAAATTAGTGCCTATTTCGCTCTATCTCGCTTATTTACCGAGATAATTGCCAAAAACTGGAATTTTTCTTTCCTGACTCCATATTAACGTCTATTTCGCTCTATCTCGCTCATTTACCGAGATAATCGAGAAAAACTAAAAAAATTCCGCGGATACTGAATATCTCGAATCGTTGCGGCTTTTGGCCCTTCAGGATCCCCCATCATCGTGCGTTTCACTCAATTCTTTGCGAAATTTCAAGGAAAACCCCGTATTCCCACGGGAAATGGGTGAAAAATGAGGATAAAGGAATATTCGAAGGAAATCAGCCATCATGAAAATCCCGATTTTCAAATCTTCATAACTTTTTTTCTGTGGCGTATTTCCTGATGAAATTTCACAGTGACACTGCCTATGTCGTCAGGAAGTAGCCTGCGAAATTTCATAACAGTATCGCAAACGATTCTGAAGATTCGATAGAGCGGAAATGGTCATTTTCATAGACCAAAGGCCATTGCCTCTGGGTTTGGCCTCAAAATTCCGCAAACACTGGATATCCCGAATCGTTGCGGCTTTTGGCCCTTCAGGATCCCCCATCATCGTGCGTTTCACTCAATTCTTTGCGAAATTTCAAGGAAAACCCCGTATTCCCACGGGAAATGGGTGAAAAATGAGGATAAAGGAATATTCGAAGGAAATCAGCCATGATGAAAATCCCGATTTTCAAATCTTCATAACTTTTTTTCTGTGGCGTATTTCCTGATGAAATTTCACAGTGACACTGCCTAGGTCGTCAGGAAGTAGCCTGCGAAATTCCACAACAGTATCGCGAACGGTTCAGCGATTCCGATAGAGCAGACATTGACATTTTTACTGATCCCATATTAACGTCCATTTCGCTCTATCTCGCTTATTTACCGAGATAATCGCGAAAAACTGAAAATACTCGTTTCCTGATCCGAAATTAGTGCCTATTTCGCTCTATCTCGCTTATTTACCGAGATAATTGCCAAAAACTGGAATTTTTCTTTCCTGACTCCATATTGACGTCTATTTCGCTCTATCTCGCTTATTTATCGAGATAATCGAGAAAAACTGAAAAAATTCCGCGGATACTGGATATCTCGAATCGTTGCGGCTTTTGGCCCTTCAGGATCCCCCATCATCGTGCGTTTCACTCAATTCTTTGCGAAATTTCAAGGAAAACCCCGTATTCCCACGGGAAATGGGTGAAAAATGAGGATAAAGGAATATTCGAAGGAAATCAGCCATCATGAAAATCCCGATTTTCAAATCTTCATAACTTTTTTTCTGTGGCGTATTTCCTGATGAAATTTCACAGTGACACTGCCTAGGTCGTCAGGAAGTAGCCTGCGAAATTCCACAACAATATCGCGAACGGTTCAGCGATTCCGATAGAGCAGATATTGACATTTTTACTGATCCCATATTAACGTCCATTTCGCTCTATCTCGCTTATTTACCGAGATAATCGCGAAAAACTGAAAATACTCCTTTCCTGATCCGAAATTAGTGCCTATTTCGCTCTATCTCGCTTATTTACCGAGATAATTGCCAAAAACTGGAATTTTTCTTTCCTGGCTCCATATTAACGTCTATTTCGCTCTATCTCGCTCATTTACCGAGATAATCGAGAAAAACTAAAAAAATTCCGCGGATACTGAATATCTCGAATCGTTGCGGCTTTTGGCCCTTCAGGATCCCCCATCATCGTGCGTTTCACTCAATTCTTTGCGAAATTTCAAGGAAAACCCCGTATTCCCACGGGAAATGGGTGAAAAATGAGGATAAAGGAATATTCGAAGGAAATCAGCCATCATGAAAATCCCGATTTTCAAATCTTCATAACTTTTTTTCTGTGGCGTATTTCCTGATGAAATTTCACAGTGACACTGCCTATGTCGTCAGGAAGTAGCCTGCAAAATTTCATAACAGTATCGCAAACGATTCTGAAGATTCGATAGAGCGGAAATGGTCATTTTCATAGACCAAAGGCCATTGCCTCTGGGTTTGGCCTCAAAATTCCGCAAACACTGGATATCCCGAATCGTTGCGGCTTTTGGCCCTTCAGGATCCCCCATCATCGTGCGTTTCACTCAATTCTTTGCGAAATTTCAAGGAAAACCCCGTATTCCCACGGGAAATGGGTGAAAAATGAGGATAAAGGAATATTCGAAGGAAATCAGCCATGATGAAAATCCCGATTTTCAAATCTTCATAACTTTTTTTCTGTGGCGTATTTCCTGATGAAATTTCACAGTGACACTGCCTAGGTCGTCAGGAAGTAGCCTGCGAAATTCCACAACAGTATCGCGAACGGTTCAGCGATTCCGATAGAGCAGACATTGACATTTTTACTGATCCCATATTAACGTCCATTTCGCTCTATCTCGCTTATTTACCGAGATAATCGCGAAAAACTGAAAATACTCCTTTCCTGATCCGAAATTAGTGCCTATTTCGCTCTATCTCGCTTATTTACCGAGATAATTGCCAAAAACTGGAATTTTTCTTTCCTGACTCCATATTAACGTCTATTTCGCTCTATCTCGCTCATTTACCGAGATAATCGAGAAAAACTAAAAAAATTCCGCGGATACTGAATATCTCGAATCGTTGCGGCTTTTGGCCCTTCAGGATCCCCCATCATCGTGCGTTTCACTCAATTCTTTGCGAAATTTCAAGGAAAACCCCGTATTCCCACGGGAAATGGGTGAAAAATGAGGATAAAGGAATATTCGAAGGAAATCAGCCATCATGAAAATCCCGATTTTCAAATCTTCATAACTTTTTTTCTGTGGCGTATTTCCTGATGAAATTTCACAGTGACACTGCCTATGTCGTCAGGAAGTAGCCTGCGAAATTTCATAACAGTATCGCAAACGATTCTGAAGATTCGATAGAGCGGAAATGGTCATTTTCATAGACCAAAGGCCATTGCCTCTGGGTTTGGCCTCAAAATTCCGCAAACACTGGATATCCCGAATCGTTGCGGCTTTTGGCCCTTCAGGATCCCCCATCATCGTGCGTTTCACTCAATTCTTTGCGAAATTTCAAGGAAAACCCCGTATTCCCACGGGAAATGGGTGAAAAATGAGGATAAAGGAATATTCGAAGGAAATCAGCCATGATGAAAATCCCGATTTTCAAATCTTCATAACTTTTTTTCTGTGGCGTATTTCCTGATGAAATTTCACAGTGACACTGCCTAGGTCGTCAGGAAGTAGCCTGCGAAATTCCACAACAGTATCGCGAACGGTTCAGCGATTCCGATAGAGCAGACATTGACATTTTTACTGATCCCATATTAACGTCCATTTCGCTCTATCTCGCTTATTTACCGAGATAATCGCGAAAAACTGAAAATACTCGTTTCCTGATCCGAAATTAGTGCCTATTTCGCTCTATCTCGCTTATTTACCGAGATAATTGCCAAAAACTGGAATTTTTCTTTCCTGACTCCATATTGACGTCTATTTCGCTCTATCTCGCTTATTTATCGAGATAATCGAGAAAAACTGAAAAAATTCCGCGGATACTGGATATCTCGAATCGTTGCGGCTTTTGGCCCTTCAGGATCCCCCATCATCGTGCGTTTCACTCAATTCTTTGCGAAATTTCAAGGAAAACCCCGTATTCCCACGGGAAATGGGTGAAAAATGAGGATAAAGGAATATTCGAAGGAAATCAGCCATCATGAAAATCCCGATTTTCAAATCTTCATAACTTTTTTTCTGTGGCGTATTTCCTGATGAAATTTCACAGTGACACTGCCTAGGTCGTCAGGAAGTAGCCTGCGAAATTCCACAACAATATCGCGAACGGTTCAGCGATTCCGATAGAGCAGATATTGACATTTTTACTGATCCCATATTAACGTCCATTTCGCTCTATCTCGCTTATTTACCGAGATAATCGCGAAAAACTGAAAATACTCCTTTCCTGATCCGAAATTAGTGCCTATTTCGCTCTATCTCGCTTATTTACCGAGATAATTGCCAAAAACTGGAATTTTTCTTTCCTGGCTCCATATTAACGTCTATTTCGCTCTATCTCGCTCATTTACCGAGATAATCGAGAAAAACTAAAAAAATTCCGCGGATACTGAATATCTCGAATCGTTGCGGCTTTTGGCCCTTCAGGATCCCCCATCATCGTGCGTTTCACTCAATTCTTTGCGAAATTTCAAGGAAAACCCCGTATTCCCACGGGAAATGGGTGAAAAATGAGGATAAAGGAATATTCGAAGGAAATCAGCCATCATGAAAATCCCGATTTTCAAATCTTCATAACTTTTTTTCTGTGGCGTATTTCCTGATGAAATTTCACAGTGACACTGCCTATGTCGTCAGGAAGTAGCCTGCAAAATTTCATAACAGTATCGCAAACGATTCTGAAGATTCGATAGAGCGGAAATGGTCATTTTCATAGACCAAAGGCCATTGCCTCTGGGTTTGGCCTCAAAATTCCGCAAACACTGGATATCCCGAATCGTTGCGGCTTTTGGCCCTTCAGGATCCCCCATCATCGTGCGTTTCACTCAATTCTTTGCGAAATTTCAAGGAAAACCCCGTATTCCCACGGGAAATGGGTGAAAAATGAGGATAAAGGAATATTCGAAGGAAATCAGCCATGATGAAAATCCCGATTTTCAAATCTTCATAACTTTTTTTCTGTGGCGTATTTCCTGATGAAATTTCACAGTGACACTGCCTAGGTCGTCAGGAAGTAGCCTGCGAAATTCCACAACAGTATCGCGAACGGTTCAGCGATTCCGATAGAGCAGACATTGACATTTTTACTGATCCCATATTAACGTCCATTTCGCTCTATCTCGCTTATTTACCGAGATAATCGCGAAAAACTGAAAATACTCCTTTCCTGATCCGAAATTAGTGCCTATTTCGCTCTATCTCGCTTATTTACCGAGATAATTGCCAAAAACTGGAATTTTTCTTTCCTGACTCCATATTAACGTCTATTTCGCTCTATCTCGCTCATTTACCGAGATAATCGAGAAAAACTAAAAAAATTCCGCGGATACTGAATATCTCGAATCGTTGCGGCTTTTGGCCCTTCAGGATCCCCCATCATCGTGCGTTTCACTCAATTCTTTGCGAAATTTCAAGGAAAACCCCGTATTCCCACGGGAAATGGGTGAAAAATGAGGATAAAGGAATATTCGAAGGAAATCAGCCATCATGAAAATCCCGATTTTCAAATCTTCATAACTTTTTTTCTGTGGCGTATTTCCTGATGAAATTTCACAGTGACACTGCCTATGTCGTCAGGAAGTAGCCTGCGAAATTTCATAACAGTATCGCAAACGATTCTGAAGATTCGATAGAGCGGAAATGGTCATTTTCATAGACCAAAGGCCATTGCCTCTGGGTTTGGCCTCAAAATTCCGCAAACACTGGATATCCCGAATCGTTGCGGCTTTTGGCCCTTCAGGATCCCCCATCATCGTGCGTTTCACTCAATTCTTTGCGAAATTTCAAGGAAAACCCCGTATTCCCACGGGAAATGGGTGAAAAATGAGGATAAAGGAATATTCGAAGGAAATCAGCCATGATGAAAATCCCGATTTTCAAATCTTCATAACTTTTTTTCTGTGGCGTATTTCCTGATGAAATTTCACAGTGACACTGCCTAGGTCGTCAGGAAGTAGCCTGCGAAATTCCACAACAGTATCGCGAACGGTTCAGCGATTCCGATAGAGCAGACATTGACATTTTTACTGATCCCATATTAACGTCCATTTCGCTCTATCTCGCTTATTTACCGAGATAATCGCGAAAAACTGAAAATACTCGTTTCCTGATCCGAAATTAGTGCCTATTTCGCTCTATCTCGCTTATTTACCGAGATAATTGCCAAAAACTGGAATTTTTCTTTCCTGACTCCATATTGACGTCTATTTCGCTCTATCTCGCTTATTTATCGAGATAATCGAGAAAAACTGAAAAAATTCCGCGGATACTGGATATCTCGAATCGTTGCGGCTTTTGGCCCTTCAGGATCCCCCATCATCGTGCGTTTCACTCAATTCTTTGCGAAATTTCAAGGAAAACCCCGTATTCCCACGGGAAATGGGTGAAAAATGAGGATAAAGGAATATTCGAAGGAAATCAGCCATCATGAAAATCCCGATTTTCAAATCTTCATAACTTTTTTTCTGTGGCGTATTTCCTGATGAAATTTCACAGTGACACTGCCTAGGTCGTCAGGAAGTAGCCTGCGAAATTCCACAACAATATCGCGAACGGTTCAGCGATTCCGATAGAGCAGATATTGACATTTTTACTGATCCCATATTAACGTCCATTTCGCTCTATCTCGCTTATTTACCGAGATAATCGCGAAAAACTGAAAATACTCCTTTCCTGATCCGAAATTAGTGCCTATTTCGCTCTATCTCGCTTATTTACCGAGATAATTGCCAAAAACTGGAATTTTTCTTTCCTGGCTCCATATTAACGTCTATTTCGCTCTATCTCGCTCATTTACCGAGATAATCGAGAAAAACTAAAAAAATTCCGCGGATACTGAATATCTCGAATCGTTGCGGCTTTTGGCCCTTCAGGATCCCCCATCATCGTGCGTTTCACTCAATTCTTTGCGAAATTTCAAGGAAAACCCCGTATTCCCACGGGAAATGGGTGAAAAATGAGGATAAAGGAATATTCGAAGGAAATCAGCCATCATGAAAATCCCGATTTTCAAATCTTCATAACTTTTTTTCTGTGGCGTATTTCCTGATGAAATTTCACAGTGACACTGCCTGGGTCGTCAGGAAGTAGCCTGCGAAATTCCACAACAATATCGCGAACGGTTCAGCGATTCCGATAGAGCAGATATTGACATTTTTACTGATCCCATATTAACGTCCATTTCGCTCTATCTCGCTTATTTACCGAGATAATCGCGAAAAACTGAAAATACTCCTTTCCTGATCCGAAATTAGTGCCTATTTCGCTCTATCTCGCTTATTTACCGAGATAATTGCCAAAAACTGGAATTTTTCTTTCCTGACTCCATATTAACGTCTATTTCGCTCTATCTCGCTCATTTACCGAGATAATCGAGAAAAACTAAAAAAATTCCGCGGATACTGAATATCTCGAATCGTTGCGGCTTTTGGCCCTTCAGGATCCCCCATCATCGTGCGTTTCACTCAATTCTTTGCGAAATTTCAAGGAAAACCCCGTATTCCCACGGGAAATGGGTGAAAAATGAGGATAAAGGAATATTCGAAGGAAATCAGCCATCATGAAAATCCCGATTTTCAAATCTTCATAACTTTTTTTCTGTGGCGTATTTCCTGATGAAATTTCACAGTGACACTGCCTATGTCGTCAGGAAGTAGCCTGCAAAATTTCATAACAGTATCGCAAACGATTCTGAAGATTCGATAGAGCGGAAATGGTCATTTTCATAGACCAAAGGCCATTGCCTCTGGGTTTGGCCTCAAAATTCCGCAAACACTGGATATCCCGAATCGTTGCGGCTTTTGGCCCTTCAGGATCCCCCATCATCGTGCGTTTCACTCAATTCTTTGCGAAATTTCAAGGAAAACCCCGTATTCCCACGGGAAATGGGTGAAAAATGAGGATAAAGGAATATTCGAAGGAAATCAGCCATGATGAAAATCCCGATTTTCAAATCTTCATAACTTTTTTTCTGTGGCGTATTTCCTGATGAAATTTCACAGTGACACTGCCTAGGTCGTCAGGAAGTAGCCTGCGAAATTCCACAACAGTATCGCGAACGGTTCAGCGATTCCGATAGAGCAGACATTGACATTTTTACTGATCCCATATTAACGTCCATTTCGCTCTATCTCGCTTATTTACCGAGATAATCGCGAAAAACTGAAAATACTCGTTTCCTGATCCGAAATTAGTGCCTATTTCGCTCTATCTCGCTTATTTACCGAGATAATTGCCAAAAACTGGAATTTTTCTTTCCTGGCTCCATATTAACGTCTATTTCGCTCTATCTCGCTCATTTACCGAGATAATCGAGAAAAACTAAAAAAATTCCGCGGATACTGAATATCTCGAATCGTTGCGGCTTTTGGCCCTTCAGGATCCCCCATCATCGTGCGTTTCACTCAATTCTTTGCGAAATTTGTAACGAGGTTTCTCGTTACGGCTATCGTATCGGCTTATGCCACCTTCGGGTGAAGCTATTCAAGTGTAGAGCTCGAGGAGACTCACACATGAACAGCTAGAAAATACTACCGCGGTGCCATCTGCGTAAGATGACACCTTAAAAGTTATCGAAAGCTAACTGACACGTCAGTGGGTTTTATATGCGGCTGAGGATAAGGCAGAAGCCCAGCTGAAATGCTGGCGCTCCACTAGAGATGTCGGAGTTATCTCCGGGCCTGGCAGTGGTGTGAGAGGAAGAATCACGCAGGCGCACGGAGAGACCTCTAGACGAGGAGAAGCAGCCTCAGCCGATATAAATAGACCCAACGACACGGTGTTCAGTTAGTCTGCCTTGGGCGGCAGACTCGAGAGGATCGGGAGACGTCCCTGGATCCTCTACCGCTCACTTCGGTGAGAGTTATCGTTGGTTGCCCGTAGCGTGGCTACGTGGCGTTTCTCGTGTGGATGGAGGCGTCCGGTATTCTCTGGGTGACGATAGACCAGAGGAATACTGCGGATGGGCTCATCCAGAGGCTATCGCGGAATACCCCAATTCCGACTTGTTCTCGCTAGAGGGACTGTGACTAGACCCACGCCCCTCTACCATAACCAGCACACTGGGTTACCGGGAATGGATTGCCCATGCCATCCATTGGGGTTAGTAATTCCCCGAGTAATTACTGCCGAAGGTTCAGCAGGTTAGCCCGAAACCGCCCTAAGAGGTTAAGCGTGGTGAGCCCAGGGAAAACCAGCACACAGTGAGTTTTGTTTATTCCTCCGGTAAAGAATAAACTGGCGCCCAAGCTATCGAACCGTGTGTGTGGAAAGGGATGGCCGGAAGTGTGACGGGATTAGACGAAAACCCGTTACAAATTTCAAGGAAAACCCCGTATTCCCACGGGAAATGGGTGAAAAATGAGGATAAAGGAATATTCGAAGGAAATCAGCCATCATGAAAATCCCGATTTTCAAATCTTCATAACTTTTTTTCTGTGGCGTATTTCCTGATGAAATTTCACAGTGACACTGCCTAGGTCGTCAGGAAGTAGCCTGCGAAATTCCACAACAGTATCGCGAACGGTTGAGCGATTCCGATAGAGCAGACATTGACATTTTTACTGATCCCATATTAACGTCCATTTCGCTCTATCTCGCTTATTTACCGAGATAATCGCGAAAAACTGAAAATACTCCTTTCCTGATCCGAAATTAGTGCCTATTTCGCTCTATCTCGCTTATTTACCGAGATAATTGCCAAACACTGGAATTTTTCTTTCCTGACTCCATATTAACGTCTATTTCGCTCTATCTCGCTCATTTACCGAGATAATCGAGAAAAACTAAAAAAATTCCGCGGATACTGAATATCTCGAATCGTTGCGGCTTTTGGCCCTTCAGGATCCCCCATCATCGTGCGTTTCACTCAATTCTTTGCGAAATTTCAAGGAAAACCCCGCATTCCCACGGGAAATGGGTGAAAAATGAGGATAAAGGAATATTCGAAGGAAATCAGCCATCATGAAAATCCCGATTTTCAAATCTTCATAACTTTTTTTCTGTGGCGTATTTCCTGATGAAATTTCACAGTGACACTGCCTATGTCGTCAGGAAGTAGCCTGCAAAATTTCATAACAGTATCGCAAACGATTCTGAAGATTCGATAGAGCGGAAATGGTCATTTTCATAGACCAAAGGCCATTGCCTCTGGGTTTGGCCTCAAAATTCCGCAAACACTGGATATCCCGAATCGTTGCGGCTTTTGGCCCTTCAGGATCCCCCATCATCGTGCGTTTCACTCAATTCTTTGCGAAATTTCAAGGAAAACCTCGTATTCCCACGGGAAATGGGTGAAAAATGAGGATAAAGGAATATTCGAAGGAAATCAGCCATGATGAAAATCCCGATTTTCAAATCTTCATAACTTTTTTTCTGTGGCGTATTTCCTGATGAAATTTCACAGTGACACTGCCTAGGTCGTCAGGAAATAGCCTGCGAAATTCCACAACAGTATCGCGAACGGTTCAGCGATTCCGATAAAGCAGACATTGACATTTTTACTGATCCCATATTAACGTCCATTTCGCTCTATCTCGCTTATTTACCGAGATAATCGGGAAAAACTGAAAATACTCCTTTCCTGATCCGAAATTAGTGCCTATTTCGCTCTATCTCGCTTATTTACCGAGATAATTGCCAAAAACTGGAGTTTTTCTTTCCTGACTCCATATTAACGTCTGTTTCGCTCTATCTCGCTCATTTACCGAGATAATCGAGAAAAACTAAAAAAATTCCGCGCATACTGAATATCTCGAATCGTTGCGGCTTTTGGCCCTTCAGGATCCCCCATCATCGTGCGTTTCACTCAATTCTTTGCGAAATTTCAAGGAAAACCCCGTATTCCCACGGGAAATGGGTGAAAAATGAGGATAAAGGAATATTCGAAGGAAATCAGCCATGATGAAAATCCCGATTTTCAAATCTTCATAACTTTTTTTCTGTGGCGTATTTCCTGATGAAATTTCACAGTGACACTGCCTAGGTCGTCAGGAAATAGCCTGCGAAATTCCACAACAGTATCGCGAACGGTTCAGTGATTCCGATAGAGCAGACATTGACATTTTTACTGATCCCATATTAACGTCCATTTCGCTCTATCTCGCTTATTTACTGAGATAATCGCGAAAAACTGAAAATACTCCTTTCCTGATCCGAAATTAGTGCCTATTTCGCTCTATCTCGCTTATTTACCGAGATAATTGCCAAAAACTGGAGTTTTTCTTTCCTGACTCCATATTAACGTCTACTTCGCTCTATCTCGCTCATTTACCGAGATAATCGAGAAAAACTAAAAAAATTCCGCGGATACTGAATATCTCGAATCGTTGCGGCTTTTGGCCCTTCAGGATCCCCCATCATCGTGCGTTTCACTCAATTCTTTGCGAAATTTCAAGGAAAACCCCGTATTCCCACGGGAAATGGGTGAAAAATGAGGATAAAGGAATATTCGAAGGAAATCAGCCATCATGAAAATTCCGATTTTCAAATCTTCATAACTTTTTTTCTGTGGCGTATTTCCTGATGAAATTTCACAGTGACACTGCCTATGTCGTCAGGAAGTAGGCTGCAAAATTCCATAACAGTATCGCAAACGATTCTGAAGATTCGATAGAGCGGAAATGGTCATTTTCATAGACCAAAGGCCATTGCCTCTGGGTTTGGCCTCAAAATTCCGCAAACACTGGATATCCCGAATCGTTGCGGCTTTTGGCCCTTCAGGATCCCCCATCATCGTGCGTTTCACTCAATTCTTTGCGAAATTTCAAGGAAAACCCCGTATTCCCACGGGAAATGGGTGAAAAATGAGGATAAAGGAATATTCGAAGGAAATCAGCCATGATGAAAATCCCGATTTTCAAATCTTCATAACTTTTTTTCTGTGGCGTATTTCCTGATGAAATTTCACAGTGACACTGCCTAGGTCGTCAGGAAGTAGCCTGCGAAATTCCACAACAGTATCGCGAACGGTTCAGCGATTCCGATAGAGCAGACATTGACATTTTTACTGATCCCATACTAACGTCCATTTCGCTCTATCTCGCTTATTTACCGAGATAATCGCGAAAAACTGAAAATACTCGTTTCCTGATCCGAAATTAGTGCCTATTTCGCTCTATCTCGCTTATTTACCGAGATAATTGCCAAAAACTGGAATTTTTCTTTCCTGACTCCATATTGACGTCTATTTCGCTCTATCTCGCTTATTTATCGAGATAATCGAGAAAAACTGAAAAAATTCCGCGGATACTGGATATCTCGAATCGTTGCGGCTTTTGGCCCTTCAGGATCCCCCATCATCGTGCGTTTCACTCAATTCTTTGCGAAATTTCAAGGAAAACCCCGTATTCCCACGGGAAATGGGTGAAAATCGAGGATAAAGGAATATTCGAAGGAAATCAGCCATCATGAAAATCCCGATTTTCAAATCTTCATAACTTTTTTTCTATGGCGTATTTCCTGATGAAATTTCACAGTGACACTGCCTATGTCGTCAGGAAGTAGCCTGCAAAATTTCATAACAGTATCGCAAACGATTCTGAAGATTCGATAGAGCGGAAATGGTCATTTTCATAGACCAAAGGCCATTGCCTCTGGGTTTGGCCTCAAAATTCCGCAAACACTGGATATCCCGAATCGTTGCGGCTTTTGGCCCTTCAGGATCCCCCATCATCGTGCGTTTCACTCAATTCTTTGCGAAATTTCAAGGAAAACCCCGTATTCCCACGGGAAATGGGTGAAAAATGAGGATAAAGGAATATTCGAAGGAAATCAGCCATCATGAAAATCCCGATTTTCAAATCTTCATAACTTTTTTTCTGTGGCGTATTTCCTGATGAAATTTCACAGTGACACTGCCTAGGTCGTCAGGAAGTAGCCTGCGAAATTCCACAACAGTATCGCGAACGGTTGAGCGATTCCGATAGAGCAGACATTGACATTTTTACTGATCCCATATTAACGTCCATTTCGCTCTATCTCGCTTATTTACCGAGATAATCGCGAAAAACTGAAAATACTCCTTTCCTGATCCGAAATTAGTGCCTATTTCGCTCTATCTCGCTTATTTACCGAGATAATTGCCAAAAACTGGAATTTTTCTTTCCTGACTCCATATTAACGTCTATTTCGCTCTATCTCGCTTATTTATCGAGATAATCGAGAAAAACTGAAAAAATTCCGCGGATACTGGATATCTCGAATCGTTGCGGCTTTTGGCCCTTCAGGATCCCCCATCATCGTGCGTTTCACTCAATTCTTTGCGAAATTTCAAGGAAAACCCCATATTCCCACGGGAAATGGATGAAAAATGAGGATAAAGGAATTTTCGAAGGAAATCAGCCATGATGAAAATCCCGATTTTCAAATCTTCATAACTTTTTTTCTCTGGCGTATTTCCTGATGAAATTTCACAGTGACACTGCCTAGGTCGTCAGGAAGTAGCCTGCGAAATTCCACAACAGTATCCCGAACGGTTCAGTGATTCCGATAGAGCAGACATTGACATTTTTACTGATCCCATATTAACGTCCATTTCGCTCTATCTCGCTTATTTACCGAGATAATCGCGAAAAACTGAAAATACTCCTTTCCTGATCCGAAGTTAGTGCCTATTTCGTTCTATCTCGCTTATTTACCGAGATAATTGCCAAAAACTGGAGTTTTTCTTTCCTGACTCCATATTAACGTCTATTTCGCTCTATCTCGCTCATTTACCGAGATAATCGAGAAAAACTAAAAAAATTCCGCGGATACTGAATATCTCGAATCGTTGCGGCTTTTGGCCCTTCAGGATCCCCCATCATCGTGCGTTTCACTCAATTCTTTGCGAAATTTCAAGGAAAACCCCGTATTCCCACGGGAAATGGGTGAAAAATGAGGATAAAGGAATATTCGAAGGAAATCAGCCATGATGAAAATCCCGATTTTCAAATCTTCATAACTTTTTTTCTGTGGCGTATTTCCTGATGAAATTTCACAGCGACACTGCCTAGGTCGTCAGGAAGTAGCCTGCGAAATTCCACAACAGTATCGCGAACGGTTCAGTGATTCCGATAGAGCAGACATTGACATTTTTACTGATCCCATATTAACGTCCATTTCGCTCTATCTCGCTTATTTACCGAGATAATCGCGAAAAACTGAAAATACTCCTTTCCTGATCCGAAATTAGTGCCTATTTCGCTCTATCTCGCTTATTTACCGAGATAATTGCCAAAAACTGGAGTTTTTCTTTCCTGACTCCATATTAACGTCTATTTCGCTCTATCTCGCTCATTTACCGAGATAATCGAGAAAAACTAAAAAAATTCCGCGGATACTGAATATCTCGAATCGTTACGGCTTTTGGCCCTTCAGGATCCCCCATCATCGTGCGTTTCACTCAATTCTTTGCGAAATTTCAAGGAAAACCCCGTATTCCCACGGGAAATGGGTGAAAAATGAGGATAAAGGAATATTCGAAGGAAATCAGCCATCATGAAAATCCCGATTTTCAAATCTTCATAACTTTTTTTCTGTGGCGTATTTCCTGATGAAATTTCACAGTGACACTGCCTAGGTCGTCAGGAAGTAGCCTGCGAAATTCCACAACAGTATCGCGAACGGTTGAGCGATTCCGATAGAGCAGACATTGACATTTTTACTGATCCCATATTAACGTCCATTTCGCTCTATCTCGCTTATTTACCGAGATAATCGCGAAAAACTGAAAATACTCCTTTCCTGATCCGAAATTAGTGCCTATTTCGCTCTATCTCGCTTATTTACCGAGATAATTGCCAAAAACTGGAATTTTTCTTTCCTGACTCCATATTAACGTCTATTTCGCTCTATCTCGCTTATTTATCGAGATAATCGAGAAAAACTGAAAAAATTCCGCGGATACTGGATATCTCGAATCGTTGCGGCTTTTGGCCCTTCAGGATCCCCCATCATCGTGCGTTTCACTCAATTCTTTGCGAAATTTCAAGGAAAACCCCATATTCCCACGGGAAATGGATGAAAAATGAGGATAAAGGAATTTTCGAAGGAAATCAGCCATGATGAAAATCCCGATTTTCAAATCTTCATAACTTTTTTTCTGTGGCGTATTTCCTGATGAAATTTCACAGTGACACTGCCTAGGTCGTCAGGAAGTAGCCTGCGAAATTCCACAACAGTATCCCGAACGGTTCAGTGATTCCGATAGAGCAGACATTGACATTTTTACTGATCCCATATTAACGTCCATTTCGCTCTATCTCGCTTATTTACCGAGATAATCGCGAAAAACTGAAAATACTCCTTTCCTGATCCGAAGTTAGTGCCTATTTCGCTCTATCTCGCTTATTTACCGAGATAATTGCCAAAAACTGGAGTTTTTCTTTCCTGACTCCATATTAACGTCTATTTCGCTCTATCTCGCTCATTTACCGAGATAATCGAGAAAAACTAAAAAAATTCCGCGGATACTGAATATCTCGAATCGTTGCGGCTTTTGGCCCTTCAGGATCCCCCATCATCGTGCGTTTCACTCAATTCTTTGCGAAATTTCAAGGAAAACCCCGTATTCCCACGGGAAATGGGTGAAAAATGAGGATAAAGGAATATTCGAAGGAAATCAGCCATGATGAAAATCCCGATTTTCAAATCTTCATAACTTTTTTTCTGTGGCGTATTTCCTGATGAAATTTCACAGTGACACTGCCTAGGTCGTCAGGAAGTAGCCTGCGAAATTCCACAACAGTATCGCGAACGGTTCAGCGATTCCGATAGAGCAGACATTGACATTTTTACTGATCCCATACTAACGTCCATTTCGCTCTATCTCGCTTATTTACCGAGATAATCGCGAAAAACTGAAAATACTCGTTTCCTGATCCGAAATTAGTGCCTATTTCGCTCTATCTCGCTTATTTACCGAGATAATTGCCAAAAACTGGAATTTTTCTTTCCTGACTCCATATTGACGTCTATTTCGCTCTATCTCGCTTATTTATCGAGATAATCGAGAAAAACTGAAAAAATTCCGCGGATACTGGATATCTCGAATCGTTGCGGCTTTTGGCCCTTCAGGATCCCCCATCATCGTGCGTTTCACTCAATTCTTTGCGAAATTTCAAGGAAAACCCCGTATTCCCACGGGAAATGGGTGAAAATCGAGGATAAAGGAATATTCGAAGGAAATCAGCCATCATGAAAATCCCGATTTTCAAATCTTCATAACTTTTTTTCTATGGCGTATTTCCTGATGAAATTTCACAGTGACACTGCCTATGTCGTCAGGAAGTAGCCTGCAAAATTTCATAACAGTATCGCAAACGATTCTGAAGATTCGATAGAGCGGAAATGGTCATTTTCATAGACCAAAGGCCATTGCCTCTGGGTTTGGCCTCAAAATTCCGCAAACACTGGATATCCCGAATCGTTGCGGCTTTTGGCCCTTCAGGATCCCCCATCATCGTGCGTTTCACTCAATTCTTTGCGAAATTTCAAGGAAAACCCCGTATTCCCACGGGAAATGGGTGAAAAATGAGGATAAAGGAATATTCGAAGGAAATCAGCCATCATGAAAATCCCGATTTTCAAATCTTCATAACTTTTTTTCTGTGGCGTATTTCCTGATGAAATTTCACAGTGACACTGCCTAGGTCGTCAGGAAGTAGCCTGCGAAATTCCACAACAGTATCCCGAACGGTTCAGTGATTCCGATAGAGCAGACATTGACATTTTTACTGATCCCATATTAACGTCCATTTCGCTCTATCTCGCTTATTTACCGAGATAATCGCGAAAAACTGAAAATACTCGTTTCCTGATCACAAATTAGTGCCTATTTCGCTCTATCTCGCTTATTTACCGAGATAATTGCCAAAACTGGAGTTTTTCTTTCCTGACTCCATATTAACGTCTATTTCGCTCTATCTCGCTCATTTACCGAGATAATCGAGAAAAACTAAAAAAATTCCGCGGATACTGAATATCTCGAATCCTTGCGGCTTTTGGCCCTTCAGGATCCCCCATCATCGTGCGTTTCACTCAATTCTTTGCGAAATTTCAAGGAAAACCCCGTATTCCCACGGGAAATGGGTGAAAACTGAGGATAAAGGAATATTCGAAGGAAATCAGCCATCATGAAAATCCCGATTTTCAAATCTTCATAACTTTTTTTCTGTGGCGTATTTCCTGATGAAATTTCACAGTGACACTGCCTATGTCGTCAGGAAGTAGCCTGCAAAATTTCATAACAGTATCGCAAACGATTCTGAAGATTCGATAGAGCGGAAATGGTCATTTTCATAGACCAAAGGCCATTGCCTCTGGGTTTGGCCTCAAAATTCCGCAAACACTGGATATCCCGAATCGTTGCGGCTTTTGGCCCTTCAGGATCCCCCATCATGGTGCGTTTCACTCAATTCTTTGCGAAATTTCAAGGAAAACCCCGTATTCCCACGGGAAATGGGTGAAAAATGAGGATAAAGGAATATTCGAAGGAAATCAGCCATCATGAAAATCCCGATTTTCAAATCTTCATAACTTTTTTTCTGTGGCGTATTTCCTGATGAAATTTCACAGTGACACTGCCTAGGTCGTCAGGAAGTAGCCTGCGAAATTCCACAACAGTATCGCGAACGGTTGAGCGATTCCGATAGAGCAGACATTGACATTTTTACTGATCCCATATTAACGTCCATTTCGCTCTATCTCGCTTATTTACCGAGATAATCGCGAAAAACTGAAAATACTCCTTTCCTGATCCGAAATTAGTGCCTATTTCGCTCTATCTCGCTTATTTACCGAGATAATTGCCAAAAACTGGAATTTTTCTTTCCTGACTCCATATTAACGTCTATTTCGCTCTATCTCGCTTATTTATCGAGATAATCGAGAAAAACTGAAAAAATTCCGCGGATACTGGATATCTCGAATCGTTGCGGCTTTTGGCCCTTCAGGATCCCCCATCATCGTGCGTTTCACTCAATTCTTTGCGAAATTTCAAGGAAAACCCCATATTTCCACGGGAAATGGGTGAAAAATGAGGATAAAGGAATTTTCGAAGGAAATCAGCCATGATGAAAATCCCGATTTTCAAATCTTCATAACTTTTTTTCTGTGGCGTATTTCCTGATGAAATTTCACAGTGACACTGCCTAGGTCGTCAGGAAGTAGCCTGCGAAATTCCACAACAGTATCCCGAACGGTTCAGTGATTCCGATAGAGCAGACATTGACATTTTTACTGATCCCATATTAACGTCCATTTCGCTCTATCTCGCTTATTTACCGAGATAATCGCGAAATACTGAAAATACTCCTTTCCTGATCCGAAATTAGTGCCTATTTCGCTCTATCTCGCTTATTTACCGAGATAATTGCCAAAAACTGGAGTTTTTCTTTCCTGACTCCATATTAACGTCTATTTCGCTCTATCTCGCTCATTTACCGAGATAATCGAGAAAAACTAAAAAAATTCCGCGGATACTGAATATCTCGAATCGTTGCGGCTTTTGGCCCTTCAGGATCCCCCATCATCGTGCGTTTCACTCAATTCTTTGCGAAATTTCAAGGAAAACCCCGTATTCCCACGGGAAATGGGTGAAAAATGAGGATAAAGGAATATTCGAAGGAAATCAGCCATGATGAAAATCCCGATTTTCAAATCTTCATAACTTTTTTTCTGTGGCGTATTTCCTGATGAAATTTCACAGTGACACTGCCTAGGTCGTCAGTAAATAGCCTGCGAAATTCCACAACAGTATCGCGAACGGTTCAGCGATTCCGATAGAGCAGACATTGACATTTTTACTGATCCCATATTAACGTCCATTTCGCTCTATCTCGCTTATTTACCGAGATAATCGCGAAAAACTGAAAATACTCCTTTCCTGATCCGAAATTAGTGCCTATTTCGCTCTATCTCGCTTACTTACCGAGATAATTGCCAAAAACTGGAATTATTCTTTCCTGACTCCATATTGACGTCTATTTCGCTCTATCTCGCTTATTTACCGAGATAATCGAGAAAAACTAAAAAAATTCCGCGGATACTGAATATCTCGAATTGTTGCGGCTTTTGGCCCTTCAGGATCCCCCATCATCGTGCGTTTCACTCAATTCTTTGCGAAATTTCAAGGAAAACCCCGTATTCCCACGGGAAATGGGTGAAAAATGAGGATAAAGGAATATTCGAAGGAAATCAGCCATCATGAAAATCCCGATTTTCAAATCTTCATAACTTTTTTTCTGTGGCGTATTTCCTGATGAAATTTCACAGTGACACTGCCTAGGTCGTCAGGAAGTAGCCTGCAAAATTTCATAACAGTATCGCAAACGATTCTGAAGATTCGATAGAGCGGAAATGGTCATTTTCATAGACCAAAGGCCATTGCCTCTGGGTTTGGCCTCAAAATTCCGCAAACACTGGATATCCCGAATCGTTGCGGCTTTTGGCCCTTCAGGATCCCCCATCATCGTGCGTTTCACTCAATTCTTTGCGAAATTTCAAGGAAAACCCCGTATTCCCACGGGAAATGGGTGAAAAATGAGGATAAAGGAATATTCGAAGGAAATCAGCCATCATGAAAATCCCGGTTTTCAAATCTTCATAACTTTTTTTCTGTGGCGTATTTCCTGATGAAATTTCACAGTGACACTGCCTATGTCGTCAGGAAGTAGGCTGCAAAATTTCATAACAGTATCGCAAACGATTCTGAAGATTCGATAGAGCGGAAATGGTCATTTTCATAGACCAAAGGCCATTGCCTCTGGGTTTGGCCTCAAAATTCCGGAAACACTGGATATCCCGAATCGTTGCGGCTTTTGGCCCTTCAGGATCCCCCATCATCGTGCGTTTCACTCAATTCTTTGCGAAATTTCAAGGAAAACCCCGTATTCCCACGGGAAATGGGTGAAAAATGAGGATAAAGGAATATTCGAAGGAAATCAGCCATCATGAAAATCCCGATTTTCAAATCTTCATAACTTTTTTTCTGTGGCGTATTTCCTGATGAAATTTCACAGTGACACTGCCTAGGTCGTCAGGAAGTAGCCTGCGAAATTCCACAACAGTATCGCGAACGGTTGAGCGATTCCGATAGAGCAGACATTGACATTTTTACTGATCCCATATTAACGTCCATTTCGCTCTATCTCGCTTATTTACCGAGATAATCGCGAAAAACTGAAAATACTCCTTTCCTGATCCGAAATTAGTGCCTATTTCGCTCTATCTCGCTTATTTACCGAGATAATTGCGAAAAACTGGAGTTTTTCTTTCCTGACTCCATATTAACGTCTATTTCGCTCTATCTCGCTCATTTACCGAGATAATCGAGAAAAACTAAAAAAATTCCGCGGATACTGAATATCTCGAATCGTTGCGGCTTTTGGCCCTTCAGGATCCCCCATCATCGTGCGTTTCACTCAATTCTTTGCGAAATTTCAAGGAAAACCCCGTATTCCCACGGGAAATGGGTGAAAAATGAGGATAAAGGAATATTCGAAGGAAATCAGCCATCATGAAAATCCCGATTTTCAAATCTTCATAACTTTTTTTCTGTGGCGTATTTCCTGATGAAATTTCACAGTGACACTGCCTAGGTCGTCAGGAAGTAGCCTGCAAAATTTCATAACAGTATCGCAAACGATTCTGAAGATTCGATAGAGCGGAAATGGTCATTTTCATAGACCAAAGGCCATTGCCTCTGGGTTTGGCCTCAAAATTCCGCAAACACTGGATATCCCGAATCGTTGCGGCTTTTGGCCCTTCAGGATCCCCCATCATGGTGCGTTTCACTCAATTCTTTGCGAAATTTCAAGGAAAACCCCGTATTCCCACGGGAAATGGGTGAAAAATGAGGATAAAGGAATATTCGAAGGAAATCAGCCATGATGAAAATCCCGATTTTCAAATCTTCATAACTTTTTTTCTGTGGCGTATTTCCTGATGAAATTTCACAGTGACACTGCCTAGGTCGTCAGGAAGTAGCCTGCGAAATTCCACAACAGTATCGCGAACGGTTGAGCGATTCCGATAGAGCAGACATTGACATTTTTACTGATCCCATATTAACGTCCATTTCGCTCTATCTCGCTTATTTACCGAGATAATCGCGAAAAACTGAAAATACTCGTTTCCTGATCCCAAATTAGTGCCTATTTCGCTCTATCTCGCTTATTTACCGAGATAATTGCCAAAAACTGGAGTTTTTCTTTCCTGACTCCATATTAACGTCTATTTCGCTCTATCTCGCTCATTTACCGAGATAATCGAGAAAAACTAAAAAAATTCCGCGGATACTGAATATCTCGAATCGTTGCGGCTTTTGGCCCTTCAGGATCCCCCATCATCGTGCGTTTCACTCAATTCTTTGCGAAATTTCAAGGAAAACCCCGTATTCCCACGGGAAATGGGTGAAAAATGAGGATAAAGGAATATTCGAAGGAAATCAGCCATCATGAAAATCCCGATTTTCAAATCTTCATAACTTTTTTTCTGTGGCGTATTTCCTGATGAAATTTCACAGTGACACTGCCTAGGTCGTCAGGAAGTAGCCTGCGAAATTCCACAACAGTATCGCGAACGGTTGAGCGATTCCGATAGAGCAGACATTGACATTTTTACTGATCCCATATTAACGTCCATTTCGCTCTATCTCGCTTATTTACCGAGATAATCGCGAAAAACTGAAAATACTCCTTTCCTGATCCGAAATTAGTGCCTATTTCGCTCTATCTCGCTTATTTACCGAGATAATTGCCAAAAACTGGAGTTTTTCTTTCCTGACTCCATATTAACGTCTATTTCGCTCTATCTCGCTCATTTACCGAGATAATCGAGAAAAACTAAAAAAATTCCGCGGATACTGAATATCTCGAATCGTTGCGGCTTTTGGCCCTTCAGGATCCCCCATCATCGTGCGTTTCACTCAATTCTTTGCGAAATTTCAAGGAAAACCCCGTATTCCCACGGGAAATGGGTGAAAAATGAGGATAAAGGAATATTCGAAGGAAATCAGCCATCATGAAAATCCCGATTTTCAAATCTTCATAACTTTTTTTCTGTGGCGTATTTCCTGATGAAATTTCACAGTGACACTGCCTAGGTCGTCAGGAAGTAGCCTGCGAAATTCCACAACAGTATCGCGAACGGTTGAGCGATTCCGATAGAGCAGACATTGACATTTTTACTGATCCCATATTAACGTCCATTTCGCTCTATCTCGCTTATTTACCGAGATAATCGCGAAAAACTGAAAATACTCCTTTCCTGATCCGAAATTAGTGCCTATTTCGCTCTATCTCGCTTATTTACCGAGATAATTGCCAAAAACTGGAGTTTTTCTTTCCTGACTCCATATTAACGTCTATTTCGCTCTATCTCGCTCATTTACCGAGATAATCGAGAAAAACTAAAAAAATTCCGCGGATACTGAATATCTCGAATCGTTGCGGCTTTTGGCCCTTCAGGATCCCCCATCATCGTGCGTTTCACTCAATTCTTTGCGAAATTTCAAGGAAAACCCCGTATTCCCACGGGAAATGGGTGAAAAATGAGGATAAAGGAATATTCGAAGGAAATCAGCCATCATGAAAATCCCGATTTTCAAATCTTCATAACTTTTTTTCTGTGGCGTATTTCCTGATGAAATTCCACAGTGACACTGCCTAGGTCGTCAGGAAGTAGCCTGCGAAATTCCACAACAGTATCGCGAATGGTTCAGCGAATTCGATAGAGCAGACATTGCCATTTTTACTGATCCCATATTAATGTCCATTTCGCTCTATCTCGCTTATTTATCGAGATAATCGCGAAAAACTGAAAACACTTCTTTCCTGATCTCAAATTAGTGCCTATTTCGCTCTATCTCGCTTATTTACTGAGATAATTGCCAAAAACTGGAGTTTTTCTTTCCTGACTCCATATTAACGTCTATTTCGCTCTATCTCGCTCATTTACCGAGATAATCGAGAAAAACTAAAAAAATTCCGCGGATACTGAATATCTCGAATCGTTGCGGCTTTTGGCCCTTCAGGATCCCCCATCATCGTGCGTTTCACTCAATTCTTTGCGAAATTTCAAGGAAAACCCCGTATTCCCACGGGAAATGGGTGAAAAATGAGGATAAAGGAATATTCGAAGGAAATCAGCCATCATGAAAATCCCGATTTTCAAATCTTCATAACTTTTTTTCTGTGGCGTATTTCCTGATGAAATTTCACAGTGACACTGCCTATGTCGTCAGGAAGTAGCCTGCAAAATTTCATAACAGTATCGCAAACGATTCTGAAGATTCGATAGAGCGGAAATGGTCATTTTCATAGACCAAAGGCCATTGCCTCTGGGTTTGGCCTCAAAATTCCGCAAACACTGGATATCCCGAATCGTTGCGGCTTTTGGCCCTTCAGGATCCCCCATCATGGTGCGTTTCACTCAATTCTTTGCGAAATTTCAAGGAAAACCCCGTATTCCCACGGGAAATGGGTGAAAAATGAGGATAAAGGAATATTCGAAGGAAATCAGCCATGATGAAAATCCCGATTTTCAAATCTTCATAACTTTTTTTCTGTGGCGTATTTCCTGATGAAATTTCACAGTGACACTGCCTAGGTCGTCAGGAAATAGCCTGCGAAATTCCACAACAGTATCGCGAACGGTTCAGTGATTCCGATAGAGCAGACATTGACATTTTTACTGATCCCATATTAACGTCCATTTCGCTCTATCTCGCTTATTTACCGAGATAATCGCGAAAAACTGAAAATACTCCTTTCCTGATCCGAAATTAGTGCCTATTTCGCTCTATCTCGCTTATTTACCGAGATAATTGCCAAAAACTGGAGTTTTTCTTTCCTGACTCCATATTAACGTCTATTTCGCTCTATCTCGCTCATTTACCGAGATAATCGAGAAAAACTAAAAAAATTCCGCGGATACTGAATATCTCGAATCGTTGCGGCTTTTGGCCCTTCAGGATCCCCCATCATCGTGCGTTTCACTCAATTCTTTGCGAAATTTCAAGGAAAACCCCGTATTCCCACGGGAAATGGGTGAAAAATGAGGATAAAGGAATATTCGAAGGAAATCAGCCATCATGAAAATCCCGATTTTCAAATCTTCATAACTTTTTTTCTGTGGCGTATTTCCTGATGAAATTTCACAGTGACACTGCCTAGGTCGTCAGGAAGTAGCCTGCGAAATTCCACAACAGTATCGCGAATGGTTCAGCGAATTCGATAGAGCAGACATTGACATTTTTACTGATCCCATATTAACGTCCATTTCGCTCTATCTCGCTTATTTACCGAGATAATCGCGAAAAACTGAAAATACTCCTTTCCTGATCCGAAATTAGTGCCTATTTCGCTCTATCTCGCTTATTTACCGAGATAATTGCCAAAAACTGGAGTTTTTCTTTCCTGACTCCATATTAACGTCTATTTCGCTCTATCTCGCTCATTTACCGAGATAATCGAGAAAAACTAAAAAAATTCCGCGGATACTGAATATCTCGAATCGTTGCGGCTTTTGGCCCTTCAGGATCCCCCATCATCGTGCGTTTCACTCAATTCTTTGCGAAATTTCAAGGAAAACCCCGTATTCCCACGGGAAATGGGTGAAAAATGAGGATAAAGGAATATTCGAAGGAAATCAGCCATCATGAAAATCCCGATTTTCAAATCTTCATAACTTTTTTTCTGTGGCGTATTTCCTGATGAAATTTCACAGTGACACTGCCTAGGTCGTCAGGAAGTAGCCTGCGAAATTCCACAACAGTATCGCGAACGGTTGAGCGATTCCGATAGAGCAGACATTGACATTTTTACTGATCCCATATTAACGTCCATTTCGCTCTATCTCGCTTATTTACCGAGATAATCGCGAAAAACTGAAAATACTCCTTTCCTGATCCGAAATTAGTGCCTATTTCGCTCTATCTCGCTTATTTACCGAGATAATTGCCAAAAACTGGAATTTTTCTTTCCTGACTCCATATTAACGTCTATTTCGCTCTATCTCGCTTATTTATCGAGATAATCGAGAAAAACTGAAAAAATTCCGCGGATACTGGATATCTCGAATCGTTGCGGCTTTTGGCCCTTCAGGATCCCCCATCATCGTGCGTTTCACTCAATCCTTTGCGAAATTTCAAGGAAAACCCCATATTCCCACGGGAAATGGGTGAAAAATGAGGATAAAGGAATTTTCGAAGGAAATCAGCCATGATGAAAATCCCGATTTTCAAATCTTCATAACTTTTTTTCTGTGGCGTATTTCCTGATGAAATTTCACAGTGACACTGCCTATGTCGTCAGGAAGTAGCCTGCAAAATTTCATAACAGTATCGCAAACGATTCTGAAGATTCGATAGAGCGGAAATGGTCATTTTCATAGACCAAAGGCCATTGCCTCTGGGTTTGGCCTCAAAATTCCGCAAACACTGGATATCCCGAGTCGTTGCGGCTTTTGGCCCTTCAGGATCCCCCATCATCGTGCGTTTCACTCAATTCTTTGCGAAATTTCAAGGAAAACCCCGTATTCCCACGGGAAATGGGTGAAAAATGAGGATAAAGGAATATTCGAAGGAAATCAGCCATCATGAAAATCCCGATTTTCAAATCTTCATAACTTTTTTTCTGTGGCGTATTTCCTGATGAAATTTCACAGTGACACTGCCTAGGTCGTCAGGAAGTAGCCTGCGAAATTCCACAACAGTATCGCGAACGGTTCAGTGATTCCGATAGAGCAGACATTGACATTTTTACTGATCCCATATTAACGTCCATTTCGCTCTATCTCGCTTATTTACCGAGATAATCGCGAAAAACTGAAAATACTCCTTTCCTGATCCGAAATTAGTGCCTATTTCGCTCTATCTCGCTTATTTACCGAGATAATTGCCAAAAACTGGAATTTTTCTTTCCTGACTCCATATTAACGTCTATTTCGCTCTATCTCGCTCATTTACCGAGATAATCGAGAAAAACTAAAAAAATTCCGCGGATACTGAATATCTCGAATCGTTGCGGCTTTTGGCCCTTCAGGATCCCCCATCATCGTGCGTTTCACTCAATTCTTTGCGAAATTTCAAGGAAAACCCCGTATTCCCACGGGAAATGGGTGAAAAATGAGGATAAAGGAATATTCGAAGGAAATCAGCCATCATGAAAATCCCGATTTTCAAATCTTCATAACTTTTTTTCTGTGGCGTATTTCCTGATGAAATTTCACAGTGACACTGCCTAGGTCGTCAGGAAGTAGCCTGCGAAATTCCACAACAGTATCGCGAATGGTTCAGCGAATTCGATAGAGCAGACATTGCCATTTTTACTGATCCCATATTAATGTCCATTTCGCTCTATCTCGCTTATTTATCGAGATAATCGCGAAAAACTGAAAACACTTCTTTCCTGATCTCAAATTAGTGCCTATTTCGCTCTATCTCGCTTATTTACCGAGATAATTGCCAAAAACTGGAGTTTTTCTTTCCTGACTCCATATTAACGTCTATTTCGCTCTATCTCGCTCATTTACCGAGATAATCGAGAAAAACTAAAAAAATTCCGCGGATACTGAATATCTCGAATCGTTGCGGCTTTTGGCCCTTCAGGATCCCCCATCATCGTGCGTTTCACTCAATTCTTTGCGAAATTTCAAGGAAAACCCCGTATTCCCACGGGAAATGGGTGAAAAATGAGGATAAAGGAATATTCGAAGGAAATCAGCCATCATGAAAATCCCGATTTTCAAATCTTCATAACTTTTTTTCTGTGGCGTATTTCCTGATGAAATTTCACAGTGACACTGCCTAGGTCGTCAGGAAGTAGCCTGCAAAATTTCATAACAGTATCGCAAACGATTCTGAAGATTCGATAGAGCGGAAATGGTCATTTTCATAGACCAAAGGCCATTGCCTCTGGGTTTGGCCTCAAAATTCCGCAAACACTGGATATCCCGAATCGTTGCGGCTTTTGGCCCTTCAGGATCCCCCATCATGGTGCGTTTCACTCAATTCTTTTCGAAATTTCAAGGAAAACCCCGTACTCCCACGGGAAATGGGTGAAAAATGAGGATAAAGGAATATTCGAAGGAAATCAGCCATCATGAAAATCCCGATTTTCAAATCTTCATAACTTTTTTTCTGTGGCGTATTTCCTGATGAAATTTCACAGTGACACTGCCTAGGTCGTCAGGAAGTAGCCTGCGAAATTCCACAACAGTATCGCGAACGGTTCAGTGATTCCGAAAGAGCAGACATTGACATTTTTACTGATCCCATATTAACGTCCATTTCGCTCTATCTCGCTTATTTACCGAGATAATCGCGAAAAACTGAAAATACTCCTTTCCTGATCCGAAATTAGTGCCTATTTCGCTCTATCTCGCTTATTTACCGAGATAATTGCCAAAAACTGGAGTTTTTCTTTCCTGACTCCATATTAACGTCTATTTCGCTCTATCTCGCTCATTTACCGAGATAATCGAGAAAAACTAAAAAAATTCCGCGGATACTGAATATCTCGAATCGTTGCGGCTTTTGGCCCTTCAGGATCCCCCATCATCGTGCGTTTCACTCAATTCTTTGCGAAATTTCAAGGAAAACCCCGTATTCCCACGGGAAATGGGTGAAAAATGAGGATAAAGGAATATTCGAAGGAAATCAGCCATGATGAAAATCCCGATTTTCAAATCTTCATAACTTTTTTTCTGTGGCGTATTTCCTGATGAAATTTCACAGTGACACTGCCTATGTCGTCAGGAAGTAGCCTGCAAAATTTCATAACAGTATCGCAAACGATTCTGAAGATTCGATAGAGCGGAAATGGTCATTTTCATAGACCAAAGGCCATTGCCTCTGGGTTTGGCCTCAAAATTCCGCAAACACTGGATATCCCGAGTCGTTGCGGCTTTTGGCCCTTCAGGATCCCCCATCATCGTGCGTTTCACTCAATTCTTTGCGAAATTTCAAGGAAAACCCCGTATTCCCACGGGAAATGGGTGAAAAATGAGGATAAAGGAATATTCGAAGGAAATCAGCCATCATGAAAATCCCGATTTTCAAATCTTCATAACTTTTTTTCTGTGGCGTATTTCCTGATGAAATTTCACAGTGACACTGCCTAGGTCGTCAGGAAGTAGCCTGCGAAATTCCACAACAGTATCGCGAACGGTTCAGTGATTCCGATAGAGCAGACATTGACATTTTTACTGATCCCATATTAACGTCCATTTCGCTCTATCTCGCTTATTTACCGAGATAATCGCGAAAAACTGAAAATACTCCTTTCCTGATCCGAAATTAGTGCCTATTTCGCTCTATCTCGCTTATTTACCAAGATAATTGCCAAAAACTGGAATTTTTCTTTCCTGACTCCATATTAACGTCTATTTCGCTCTATCTCGCTCATTTACCGAGATAATCGAGAAAAACTAAAAAAATTCCGCGGATACTGAATATCTCGAATCGTTGCGGCTTTTGGCCCTTCAGGATCCCCCATCATCGTGCGTTTCACTCAATTCTTTGCGAAATTTCAAGGAAAACCCCGTATTTCCACGGGAAATGGGTGAAAAATGAGGATAAAGGAATATTCGAAGGAAATCAGCCATCATGAAAATCCCGATTTTCAAATCTTCATAACTTTTTTTCTGTGGCGTATTTCCTGATGAAATTTCACAGTGACACTGCCTAGGTCGTCAGGAAGTAGCCTGCGAAATTCCACAACAGTATCGCGAACGGTTGAGCGATTCCGATAGAGCAGACATTGACATTTTTACTGATCCCATATTAACGTCCATTTCGCTCTATCTCGCTTATTTACCGAGATAATCGCGAAAAACTGAAAATACTCCTTTCCTGATCCGAAATTAGTGCCTATTTCGCTCTATCTCGCTTATTTACCGAGATAATTGCCAAAAACTGGAATTTTTCTTTCCTGACTCCATATTAACGTCTATTTCGCTCTATCTCGCTCATTTACCGAGATAATCGAGAAAAACTAAAAAAATTCCGCGGATACTGAATATCTCGAATCGTTGCGGCTTTTGGCCCTTCAGGATCCCCCATCATCGTGCGTTTCACTCAATTCTTTGCGAAATTTCAAGGAAAACCCCGTATTTCCACGGGAAATGGGTGAAAAATGAGGATAAAGGAATATTCGAAGGAAATCAGCCATCATGAAAATCCCGATTTTCAAATCTTCATAACTTTTTTTCTGTGGCGTATTTCCTGATGAAATTTCACAGTGACACTGCCTAGGTCGTCAGGAAGTAGCCTGCGAAATTCCACAACAGTATCGCGAATGGTTCAGCGAATTCGATAGAGCAGACATTGCCATTTTTACTGATCCCATATTAATGTCCATTTCGCTCTATCTCGCTTATTTATCGAGATAATCGCGAAAAACTGAAAACACTTCTTTCCTGATCTCAAATTAGTGCCTATTTCGCTCTATCTCGCTTATTCACCGAGATCATCGCGGAAAACTGGAAAAAAATTTCCTTATTCCATATCCCAGCGCGCCCGTTAGGTATTTTTGGTATAGTATATCACGCGTACTATACTACTCACAATTTAATTGACCAATGAGGAATGAGGACTTCACTTTAATCGTGACAACTTTCGATATATCGATTGTTCGCGTTCTTGTTCCTTTTTATAGAGGAAATTCTCTCTCCCTCTTCCTCGCTCTTTCTCCCTCTCGTTCTCTCTCTCTCCTTTTCTTTCTCTAGCTATTTCTCCTTTTTTCTCTCTCTTCCCCTCCCTTACTCTCTGTCTCTGTCTCTCTCTCTTCATCGTCTGTGTGTGTTGGAGCAGTGTTGCCAACTTTGAAGCATGCAATTATATACACACAAATGACAGATGGGGTTCGGAATTTCCTTTTTGACACAAGTGCTCTCGTGTTTGTAAAAAATAGGTGTAAATGCAATTATTTATCGTGATACTTTCATGCAATTAGAATTGAGAGATTAGAGGTAATTTTATGAGTGCTAAGTTTTTAAAGAGATGTTTAATGGGATTTTGGTAATTTGGAGCACAATGTTAGGTTAATTGTATCATTTTGCCATTAAGAATTAGAGATTATCATTTAATATAAAAAAACAGGTTTCTATTAATGATCCTAAAAATAAAAAGTATCTGACAATTTTTAGGTTTTTTTCAACAATTAAATAGTGAAAATGGTAAAATAAACATATACACATGTAAAAAATGTAAAAAACCATGTATGTAAATTTTTTGTCGATTTTTTTTCAAATCATAATTTACTTTTGTTTTGAAAAAATTCAGAGAATTGTTAGATTTGTGCCAATTTAATTATTATATTTATTATTTTCTTACATTGCTAATTGACTAATTTTCGGTCATTCTTCTATTTTCAACAATGAAAACTAAAATTATAATTTTTTTTTGCAGATTTTTTGACTGATGTTGATCAACAAATATAGATAAACAAAAATGACTTCAATATTTGATCAGTACGAAAAAGCATCACAACGCTCAAAGCCATCAGGAGCAGAGCCAATGAGGCCTGACATTGTAAATCAAATATTGAGAAGATAATTAATGATTTTTTATTTATTTTAATTTTTTCTCATTCTCATTTTTATTTATTTATTCAAAGATTTAATCAAAATACTCTATCATACAGAGTAATGAATAAATAAATAAATGAATATTCTGATTTTTTCTAGAGTACATCAGGTTTCATTCAGATGAAGCTGCAGGATGAAGTGCCGATATTCATAAGACAGAGAGTCAATTTTCGACCGCCTGATAATATACTCCATTTTGCAGTCAGCAGTAATTTAATTGTTATTGCAATGGCTAATCACGTTATTCTCCGAATTGACGTCGATCATCCAGAAAAAAAGGAAGAAATTGATATATCAAAGTTCATGACACAAATGAAAATGAGTGGATTATTTTTGGATCCACTTGGTAATCATTTGTTGATATCATTGATACCAAAGAATGGCGATAATCCACCATCTGAATTATTTTATCTCCACAAAACTGTCACCAAATTAAAATCTGTTAGTAAGATCATTTCTTGAAAAATCTGGAGACTTCAGACACAAATTGGTTCTACTTTTTCACCAGTTTCTTTTTAATAATCTCTGAAAATAGGCGAGATTAGACGCTTTATCTCGCTTATTTTCCTTTTTTATAGGAAAATCCCGAGAACTACGAAAATTTTCAGAATTAGGATGAAATCGTTCTAGCTTGTTCATTTTCCGAGATATTAAGAAAAAAAAATAACTGATGGTGAAATAAAATCGATTTGTCTTCAAAAAATGGAGAAACATGATTTTCTTTTTTTTTTCTCAAGGCTGGTAAATTCAGAGGACACGAGATAACAGCAGTTGGATGGAATTTTCTGAACTCATCAGATACAACGACTGGACCAATACTGCTTGGAACATCCAGAGGACTTATTTTTGAAACTGAAATTAGTTCAGATGCCGATAGAATGTTCAACACAAGCCTGGAGCAATATTGGAAACAGGTAATAATAATTAATTAATTTAATTAAGTTTAAATATATATTGATTCTTCCAATAATGCTTGTTATTTAAATTGGAATAATCGATTTCAATTGATTCAATTAAGGAAAATCATCCTTCATTGCATTATCTGTTACTCCCAAAAGCTTCCTAATTATTTGCCTTTGTATGGCAATAAGGAGGTAGAAGGATTGGTGAGTTAAATAAATTATTCATTCCCTCGTATCATCACGTTCTGCACTAGTCATATTCTTAGTTCTAAGCTAAATAAAATTCACCTAAATCGCTACTGCATTCACATTCTTCTTAAAAATTGTTTTTCAATCCAATAATTTTATTGAACAGGTATTCGACATAGGCGAGAATAGCAAACCTCCAATCACTGGTATTGCTTTTTACAAATTTCCTTACACCGAGAAATACGTGATAATAGTAACAACAAAAATTCGAATATACCAGTACATGGGCGCAATAATAAATGCACAGGAGAAACCACTGCTTCAGCAAATATTCAGTAGATACTTGAATGTACAAGGTAATTCATAATTCATAATTCATATATAGGGAAAAGCGTGGAAAAATGAACCTGCACTCTAAAATGATTCGAAAATTTTTTTTTGAGGGTGAAGGAGTCTAGTGAAAAATTTGAAAAAATTCAGCAACAATCTACACATATTGTAGCATTATCTCATTTTTTTTCAGATTTTTTTAAATTGCTCGCGATTTTTGGTAAATTTGATAATTAAACCATGTTGCCATGGTGGTCCATTTTACTCCACTTGCCCCTACTAAGTAAAAACGAATGAATTACGTTTATTACGTTCACTCAGTCTAACATGAATTTGCTGTAAATCACAACTTCAAACATTGTTCCAGAACGTTTCAGTCAATTAGAGAGCTCTCTCCCGTATTCACGTATGCAATTCTATTATCCAGCGCCAAAAGCATTTCCAAAATCCTTTGGCTGGCTCACAGAAATGGGAATACTATACGCCGAGGTTTGTCCTTCAAAATTAACAAAGATCTCTACTAATATCAATTACTAAACATTCCCTAAATTCACTAATTTCCAGATGAATCAAAAGGCCGATCCCGACAATGTTCTAGTCAATCAAGTCATGTTGAATTGTCCGGAAACGAGTTTGAGTGTCTCGACACTATCAAATCCACAGAATGCACCAATAAATTTTGTCCTCACAAAGTTTCATGCTCTCTTGCTGTACTCAGATCATGTCAAAGGAATTTCATTGTTGAATCAAGAATTGATATTCGAGGACATTTACAACGATACCTTTGGAAAATTAGTCAACATCACGAAGGATCCAATAACAGGAAATATTTGGGCACACACAGAACGTGGATTATTTAAATATAAAGTAACCAGAGAAGAGAGAAATGTTTGGCAGGTTTACATGGAAAAAGGTGAATTTGAACAGGCAAAACAGTATTGTAAAGGCAATCCAGCTTATATTGATCAGGTCCTCGTAAAAGAGGCTGAAATGCTCTTCAAAGAGAAGGAATATGAGAAAAGTGCGTTAATTTACGCTGACATTCACTCGTCATTCGAAGAAATAACATTAAAATTTCTTCAAGCATCGCAAATTGAGGCGTTAAAGACGTTTTTGAAGAAAAAATTGGAAGGATTGAGGACACAGGACAAAACGCAGATAACTATGATAGTCGTTTGGGTCGTTGAACTCTTCATGAACCAAATGGGCACCCTCAGAAGCGATCAAATGTCTCATATTCATAATCCAAAGTATATGGACCTGCAAAAACAATTAGACAATTTTTTATCCATTCCAGTTGTTGAAGAGTGTGTTAAAAAAAATTTAAGTACTATTTATAATTTAATGGCTAGTCATGGTGATAAAGATAATTTAATTAGATTAACAATAATGCATCGTAATTATGAGGAAGTTATACGACAGAATTTGTATAAAAATAATTATCTAGAGGCACTTGAGGTACTGAAGAGCCAGGGTAATAGAAATTTATTCTATCAATTTGCTGGTCCACTACTTCAGGAATTGCCAAAACCAACTGTTGCTGCTATAATATCACAGGGCAGTCAATTGCAGCCATCTAGATTACTACCTGCATTGGTATCTTGTGATAGTGATGAAAAACACGTGAGAATTTATTTTAATTTGATTGTATAGGAGGGAAACTGGGCCAAAATGGAACTTCAGGCTAATGTAATTCGTTATATTTTTTTTTTTTTGAGTGAAGGACTTTGTGGAAATGTTTGAAAAAATTTGGGTAAATGCTCCAATATGTGGGCATTTTTTGTGAATTCTTTGAAATTTTTTCAGAGAGCCCTTTATTCTAAAAAAATCCTAAATCATTTTGAGCCACTGGTCCATTTTGTCTCGGTTTCACCTATTCATGTATTTATGCGCTCTTTTCATAATTAAAATTTTAATTAATTAATTAATTTTATTCAGGCGAGAGAAGTTATTAAGTATTTGGAATTCTGTGTTTATAAACAAAGCTGTCCAGAACAGGCGGTTCATAATTTTTTACTCTCACTTTATGCCAAGTACAAGAGAGATGAAGTAATGCGGTACATTGGCTCTCAAGGTATCTAATTTACTGCAATTCTTTTTTCCAGTAATGATGACAGTGAAAATAGCAGACATCTGACAAATTTTTTATTTTCTCCCTTTTAAAAAATAATTTTTTTTTTTTTAAATTAAAAATATTCATATGTAGTGAATTCAAAATACTATAAATAAAAATTTGTTAATTTTTTTTTCTAATAATTTATTCGTTAAAAAAAATTCCGAAAATTTTCAGATATCTGCTAATTTCATGTACATGAATGAATGACCTTTTTTTCTTATGTAATAATATTAATAAAAAAAATATTTAATCTCTATTTCAGGCCAAGATATAACGATGGTACACTATGATGTACATTACGCGTTACGATTGTGTCAAGAAGGTGGATTAACTGAGGCTTGCGTGCAACTATCCGCTTTATTAGGCCTTTGGACTACAGCAGTTGATCTTGCTTTAACTATAAATGTAGATTTGGCTAAACAAATTGCAGCGATGCCATCGCACAACGACAACGAGTTGAAGAAAAAATTGTGGTTAAAAATAGGTAAAATCCATTAATTTTCTCAGTGATTTATGATTTTTTCTTTTAAGAAAAGAAAATATTCTAATGTTGAGTGTAAATTTTTTTTTACAGCGGAACATGTTGTACGAGAGCGTGATGATATTCAACAAGCCATGAAATTCTTGCAGCAGTGCGATTTACTCAGAATCGAGGATATTCTACCATTTTTCTCGGATTTCGTTACAATTGATCACTTCAAAGATGCTATTTGCAATTCTTTACAGGTGAATATACATTTTCATTTTTTTTTAAGTTGAAAATTAAAATGCAAATTGTCTATGTTGTTTCCATTTAATAACCATCTGAATATGAATTATTTCGTCAGGAATATAATCAACATATTCAAGATCTTAAAGAGGAAATGCAGGAAGCTACTAAAGCTGCGGAAATAATAAGAAAGGACATTCAAGCCTTTCGTACTAGGTAAATTCGGTTTATGATTCAAATAATATTCTGATTGTTCATAGGGATATTGGAAAAGTCATTAATAATATCGAATTATTGTCAAATTAAGACATTTCGCTGGATAATGCAAGCTTCAGGCTCTAAAACTAAACATAGAATTTTTTGATTTGTCACTAATTTCTTTTATGATATTGAAAATAGCAGAAGTCTAAAAAAAAATTTTATCTTTTTTTTTCTCTACAAATGAATTATTGGAAAAAACTAAAAGTGCAAGTTTTTCAAACATTTTTTTTATAATTTACTTGTTTAAAAAAATCAAAAAAATTGTCAGATGTATATCTTTAGTATCATAATTTTTCCCATTTTCATAAAAATAGAATAAAATTGAAATATTTTGTTGAATTATAGGGGAGAGGCGGGTAAAATGGACCACTTAAGCTATTTTACACTTAAAAGTGGGTCACATCATTGAAAATTCTTAATATTATCATAAATATAAGCAATCATTTTGATTTAAGTCACTACCTTCGAAATTAAATTTATAAGGAAAAGGGAGGGTAAAATGGACCACTGAATGAAAAATTGGCTCGACTAGTTCTGCGGTTTTTTTTTTAAATAACATTCCAAATTATTTTTCATTTGGAGTCACCATTTCAGTCAATAGTTGGCAGCACAAGAACCAAAAATATTCACGTGAAATATTCACTTAGCTTAGTTTTCGAGATATTCAAAGATAAAACAAAAAATTTCTGAGAGTTATGCTTTAATTTTGTATGCCTTGGAAGTTTCCCGTTTCCTTTTAAGATCTACCTTTTTCTGGTAGCTGCCATTGGGGCTAATTAATAAAGAGACAAAGTGAGGAATTTCCAAGCATTCATTTTTTTCCAAGTGATTAGTTGAATAATTTTAATCAATTAGGAATAATCGATTTTTTTGGTTTTTCGTTTTCAAAGCATACCAAGAAAACTAAGCGTGAAATTGCCCCGATCTTTGTTTGTAGGGAATTCCAAGAGCTATAGCTCTTGTATACAAAAAAATATCCGTTTTTAATTTTTTTCTGAAAAGATTGAATAATTAAATTAGCTAGTTAAGAGGTAAAATCGTAAAAAACTATTTTTTTCTTCATTTTTAGAGAATATCTCGAAAAATAAGCGAGTTAGCGTGAATTCTCCTGAAGCTTTCTTTATAAAGATCTCAAGAGCTACAAAGAAGATCTCTTTGAAAATTTTTCTATTTCGCTTAGTTTATTCTTCAGAATATTCTAAAATAGCAAATAACCAGAAACGAGGGGATAATCACTTACAAAATCTAGTGTACATTCAGATCAAAATTTTCTTGAAATTTTGGAATTTTTGAAATCTTATAAAATCTGGAGAGAAGTGTCAATCACTCATAAACTGAAGAAATCCGATGGAAATTTCATGAAATCTACTAAATTTAGCGGAGAGAAATTTCA
Source organism: Aleiodes alternator (assembly GCA_963921955.1). Taxonomy (NCBI): domain Eukaryota; kingdom Metazoa; phylum Arthropoda; class Insecta; order Hymenoptera; family Braconidae; genus Aleiodes; species Aleiodes alternator. The sequence continues at coordinate 14,013,703 of OY998101.1, forward strand.
GAAGTGATTAGTCTTCAATTAGATTACCTCCTCGATTAAAAACAAAATTCCCATAATCCATAAGTCTAAGATTCATGCTTCAATACTTTATGTCTCTGGATTTCCACGTTGTCTTTTTTTTTTCAAAAATTATTTCTTGATTGAATAACTTCATTTAATCAGAAAAACCGGATTTTTCTCATCTCTAGAGAATATTTCGGAAACTCAGATAACTAGACAACGCGATTTTGCTCTAATCTTTTTTTGTAGAGAATTTGAGGAACTATCAAAATTTTTCTATCTCGCTTATTTTCAAAAATATTCGAAAAAATAGAAACAAATCACCTAAAATTGAATCATATTTCGCCTCTTTACTACTGAATTCATTTTCCTCTAGAATTCAGGCTTTATCAAAATAGCAATAATAAAATTACATTTCCTTCATTTTGTGTTCAATTTATCTTCAATTATTCCATTCTGCCTCCATCTACCCTTATCCACAAAAAAAACGTTGATAATTGAAAAAAAAACGGTCCATTTTACCCTCAAAATTTTATAATTCAATTTTCAAAAAGGTCCATTTTACCCGCCTGGTCCATTTTACCCGTCCCTCCCCTATAATTTCTTAACATCCTGATTTGAAAATCATTTGATGTCAATGATTTTTTCGATATTGCTATGAACAAGTGGACCATTAATTCGGAAAAGAGAAAATGAATCCGATAACTAATGTGAGTAATTCAATTTATAATTAATAATTATTCATTTTATTGAATCTTTCAGATGTACGTTTGTGCACGTAAGGGACACATGCAATTCCTGTGAAGTGCAGCTTTTATTACGACCGTTTTATGCATTTCCATGTGGTCACAGATTCCACAGTGATTGTTTGATATCCGCTTTAACACCAATGTTATCAATTGAACAACAGACAAAATTAGCTGATTTACAGCGTCAATTAACAGCAGTATCAAAGAAACCAGATGACACAACGTCGGTTGGTTCTGTATCATTATCAACTAAGGATCAAATAAAAGCTGATATTGACAATCTCGTAGCCTCGGAGTGTTTGTACTGCGGTGAATTTATGATCGAGTAAATATTTTACTGTTTTTTTTCCATTCTATTAATCATGAATAAAAAATTAAGTCTCTGGGACAATGACACTGAAAATAGCAGACATATGATAATTCTTAGTCTTCTTCTCTTGATAAATGAATCATTTTTTCTTAAATGAATAATGTGCACATGTGGAAAATTCGAAGTACTATAAGTGTAAATTTTCTAAATATTTTTTTTTTGTAATGATTTACTTGTTTTGAAAAATCGAAAAAATTATCAGATTTCTATTATTTTCAGTATCACCTCTGAAGAATGATTGATATATTATTTTTGATTGTTATTATCATTTTGTTTTTTTTCAGATCAATCGATAAACCTTTCATTGAAGCGGAGAATTACGATAGAGTCATGGCTGAATGGGCGTAAATTAATTACTTGCAATTTTAAAATTAATTAAATATTTTACATGTAAAAAAAGAAATCAAATCATTTATTTTATTTTGTTCGCTGTGAAAGACAGAAATTTATTATTTAAATATATAAATGAAATAGAAATTAATTTACTTGGCAATTTGTATGAAAGAATTTCTGATTTGTAAATGTATAAAAATTGAATGATACAAAAAAAAACGATTTATATAAATAATTATTCACCATTGTATTATATCTTTTTCTGCATTTTTATCACGCTTACTAACTGATGCATTACCATAAATATAATATCTCAATGGTTTATCAGCCCATTCACTACCAACACTGTCAATTCCAATTCTTTTACATTTTATAATTTTTGTATTATTCATTGAATAATTTGTATCATTCTCAATCCACATTTTTCTCCATGTACATAATGAATATTTACAACATTCTTTATCAATACGTAATGACATGCAGAGTTTAGATGGCCCATTGCATAATTCATGTGTATGAAAATTTTTGGATCTCTTATCTACATTTTTGGATTTACGATCCGAGAGACGATTTGCTTGCATTACTTCTGCACCTTCAAGTGGCTCCAGTGCTCTCAAAAGAACAGCTGCACCTTTTCCTACGTTTTTATTAACACATTCGTAAAGCTTTTACCTCAATTCAGTATAGGGGAAGTTAGGGTGAAATGGACACAAGGGGTAAAACAGTCAGGTTTTAGTTTTTGTATTTTATACTGTGGAAAGTACTCGAAATCGATGGAAATATTGGAGATAGGTTTTTTCTGACGATTTCATTGCGAAACTGAGGGAATTTTCCATGGAAATCATATGTCGGAAGTTATTTTCTGGAATTTTTCAAAAATTTAATTTTTTGCTCGAGATTTGAAGGTCGGAGATTTGAAATCCTTCTGTTTTTGAAAAATTTCAGGTTTCGGAAATATCTTTGGTTCTATTGGCCATAGCAACCCGGGGTTGATCTTGGATGAAAGGTGAGCTCATTTCCCATCGATTTATGTGGTTAAAAAAAAAAAATTATCGATTTTCCGAGTACTTATCGAACCACATAAATCGATGAGAAATGAGTTCACCTTTCATTTGGGACCAACCCCAGATGGCTAGGACCAACAGAACCGGAGATATAGCCGAAAAAGTAAATTTTTTCGATTTTCGAAAGGAGTACCCTTTCGAAAATTGGCAAAAAAAGAGAAATTTTCAAAAGAAATGAAGAAAAATAATGATGAACCATGCATTTACCTAAAATTTTCTCAGTTTCCCAATGGAATCATCAGAAAATCTCTATCTCCAACCGTTCAATTGAAATATCCATTTTACCCCACCTTCCCCTAAATAAAATTTATTAAAATGAATTCTAAAACTTACCACCACTCGATATATTGAAACAATGATACATTCCATACGTCATGTACACATATATCGTACCCGGCAGCATATACATAGGTAAATTACGTGGAGTTACACGATTATTGTAAGTATGAGAGGCTGCATCAATTTCACCGAGATAACTCTCAGTTTCAACGATTCTACCCCTAAGAATAATTCCATTGTCCAATTTACGAGCCAGCACCTTTCCTAAAATGTTGAACAAACATTACATCAAACGTTTAACTTCGAAAAAGATAATAATCCTTTACCAAGAAGATTCTGCGCCAATAATTCGCACGGAGTGTCGTAAAACTCGTACTTTAAACGTTTGATACTCAATTCTTTCTCGGAATTAGACTCTGGGGGATCTTCCAGCTGCTTCAACTCTTCTTTCATCTGTTCCAAATCCACCTTGGCTCTCGCTCTCTTATTGGCAGCTTCTTTAGCACCCTTTTGTTTAATAGCTGCAACTGGATCGTTTATTTATCATTAAATTTGTAACGAATCGTGAAATTAAAAAAAAAATTGGTTTTATTCAGCCATCAGCTTTTTTTTATTATCTCTCGGAAACTAAACGAGATAGAGACTGTTCATAAAAACCTTTTTTGGAGCTCTTGAAATTTTTTATAAATGAAGATTAAAGCGAAATCGCCCTATCTCGCTTGGATTCCGAAATATTCCTTAAAAAAAAGTGGTGATCAAATTAATTTGTCTCAAATAAATTTGAATTTTCAATGATTCTCATTTTTTCTATTAAAAAATGTTAATTACTATTCTGCGCTAGACTCTTGTAGTTTAACTTCTGGTTCTTCTTTTCTTCACTCAAGATCTCATTGGAATCCACATTTTTAGGTAATTCCTCTTTTTCTTCTTTTTTCGATTTTTTCGAGGTGTCTTTGACCTCATTAACATCGTCATCCTGTAATTCAAAGGTTTGCAAGAATCCTTGAATGGTTTTATCATATTTACATACATTTCGTCATCAATAACGATGATTTATCGGTGAAAAAAAATGTAAAAAAATGTCAGATTTGTGCTAATTTGATATTATTCGATTCAATTATTAGGAGAGACTGGGGCAAAATGGACACTGCAATGGAACGGTTGGAGATGGACTTTTTTTGATGATTCTATTGAGAAGGTGAGGAAATTTTAGCTAGATAACGAGTCCTAGATGTATTTTTTTCGATTTTTTGGAAAATTCGATATTCTTCGGCATTTTTGAGGGGTAGAAGCCTTCTTTTTTTTTTTATTTTCAGTTTTTTGCAAATATCTTTGGTTCTATTAGTCGTAGCATCTCGCGGCTGATTTCAAATGAAAGGTGAGCTCATTTCTCATCACTTTATGGGGTTTTGAATTTAAAAATATCAATTTTTGGGATAGTTATAGGCCAAAAACTGTTTCCCACAACTGTTTCACAAAAACGCCCATAAATACCTTCAAAATAGATATTTTTAAATTGAAAATCCTATGAATCGATGGCAAATGATCTCACCTTTCACCTCCCATCGGAATTTTTATGCTACGACGAATAGAACCGCAGATATTCTCAAAAAACTGAAAATTCTCAAAAAAAGGAAGGGTTTTACTCCTCTAAAATGCTGAAAAAAGTCAAAATCGCCAAAAATTAAAAAAAATTAATTCCAGCACTTGTTCCCCACCTAAAATTCCCTCAGCTCTCCAATGAAATCATCAAAAACAATCTAACTCCAATATTTCTATTAATTTCAAGAGTTTTCCATAATATTTGCCTGAAAATTTAGATGTGTCCACTTTACCCCTGATGTCCATCCTGCCCCACCTTCCCCTATATTTATCATTATGAATATTATAAAAAAACCGTTTTATACCAGTAAATTATTTGGAAGTGTAGTAGTAGCAGTTTTAATTCCTTCTTTGAGGTTAATGACAGGATAATTTGATGTTTTAGCGCTTCGAAATCGACTCACTCGTTTCATTATTGAGATACCAAGAAACGCCCCATTTCCTGGATGAATTATAAATTTTTCTATTTCATTGAATTTCAAGAGATGTTTGAACGGATCGTGTATTTTTGTAAATGTAAATAAAGATGAAATGTCGATAGTGCAGTCAGACGTGTGTGTTTACATTTCTCGTACTGCCCTGGGAAAAATTGATTAAAATGCTGCCAACTTTGGAATTTACGGTGAATATAGGAAATAAAGGAAATATTAATGTAAAAATGGAGATTGATAATTTGTTTGATAGTTCTGATGAATTTTGGAGTTTACCAGGGATTTTTGATGCCAGAAATTTTGTTATTGGGAAGAGATGAGAACGACCGTTACAAAGAGCCATTTCAAATTTTTGACACTTTTCGTTTTTTTTTCTTCAGATTATTAGTGAAGAAATGAAGAGACAATTGAATTGAAATTTTTGAGAAATATGAAGTTTTTGAATTTTTATAAATATTTCGAAAATTAGTACGATTTTGCGCGAATCTTTTTTTTTGTAGAGAATCTCAAGAGCTACAACACAAGATTCGGACGAAATCGTTCAATCTCGCTTAGTTTCCGAGGTATTTTCGAAAGAAATGATGGAATAAAATCGATTTGTCTGAGAAAATTTATAGAGGAAGATAGGGTTTTTACCCCATTTGCATCCTTCTCAGGATACAAGGACACCTGTTAGTTTTGGTATTTCATACTATGAAAAGTACTTGAAATTGGCAAAAAAAGTGAAATTTTCAAAAAAAAAATTCAAAAAATTGTGACCCATGTTTTCCACCTAAAATTTTCTCAGTTCTCCATCGGAATCATCAGTGAATGTCTATCTCCAGCCATTCAATTGGAACCGTCCATTTTACCCTATCTTCCTCTTCTCCTATTTTTTCAATAAATTCTTACATTGATAAAAAAATTTCGACGAACTCTCCTGTAAAATATATACCACTTACTCAACGATATTATTCAGTGGAAAGTAATCGCTTTTCAACAAATCCATTCTTATCATAACGAGTCTGTGACTTGATTGACGGATCATTACACGGCTGCTGAGACTGGACCAATTGCAAAAGCCATTCGATTTCCAATTGAGATTGAGGAATTATTGATTATATAATAGAGACATAGAGAAACTTGAATTTTTAATTTTATCACTTGAAATGATTTGAGAAAATGAATTCACTGAGTGAAATTGAATGAATTATCAATTCAAGAATAAATGGAGATCATTGAAATTTCAAATTCTCATGAAAAAATAATGAAAAAAAATTAACAGCAACTGAATCTCATGTAATTCATATTTCTCTTCGTTCAAAACAATTACAGCTTCGTTTACTCTCTAATTTAAATGAAAGAAAAAATGTCTTTCACCCAGTTAATTATTTTGCACTCGACATTTTTAGCCTTCTCCGTGAACAATTGCCTTTGAAGAGTAATGTGACAAAGATGAAAAGATTCTGTGATAAAGGAAGAATTTGAATGGCCTCATGATGCGCTTTGCTGATTAAAAATAAAAAAAATAAAACATGAAAAAAGAAAACATCTTTTGAAGAATTAACATTCTGCATGAATGTCTTGAATTATTTTATTATTCAGCTTCCAGGTATTTTTTTGAGTATAATTTAGGAGGAAATGATGTAAAATTGACATTCTGATTGGACGGTTGGAGTTAGAGATTTTCTGATGATTCCAGTGGAAAGCTGAAAAAATTTTGGGTTGAAATTTTTTTTTCAATTTTTGGAGAATTTTATTTTCTTGGCCAAGTTTTGAAGGGGTGATTCTTTCGAAAAATTGAAAAAATTCATTTTTTCGGTGATATCTCCGGTCCTGTTGATCGTAACGACCTGGGATTCACCTCAAATGAAAGGTGAGCTCGTTTCTCATCGATTTATGTGGTTCAAATTTTTATTAAATAAATTTTTCAAATACTTATAGACCATTTGCTGAAAATCAGTTTTTACCCGATAAGTACTTGAAAAATTAAAATTATCTACGATCTTTCGCTACGATCAATAGAACCGGAGATATTCTCGAAAACCTGAAATTTTTCAAAAACAGAAGATTTTCACCTTCAAATCTCGAGCAAAAAATTGAATTTTTGAAAGATTCAAAAGAATAACTTCTGACATATGATTTCCATGGGAAGTTTCCTCAGCCTTCTAATGGAATCATCAGAAAAAACCTATCGCCAATATTACCATCGATTTCGCGTAATTTTTATAGTATAAAATACTAAAACTAATACATGCCCGTTTTACCCCTTGTGTCCATTTCATCCCACCTTTCCCTATATGTATTTTCCTTAATTAGTAATTTTCATAAAAAAACAACTGGGAATACCATCACAAATCATGAGACTCTAGTGAACTTGATTTGAATATTTTATGAGAGTAATGGTTTCACCTTCTGTGTTACAACTCACATCGAGGGCTATCTTCTATTTTCTTCCTCTTTTCCCTCCTCCTCCTCCCCCTTCATCTCTCTTTACGTCGTCACGTCCATGGCATTCGTGTAGTGGAGGATGGAGGAGGGCAAAACACTGTGAAATATTAAAGAAGCATAAGTGGTTGCGGGATGTCTTGTGTTGAGTTTCACCAAAGTACTTTTCTCCTCTGTGTGGACCTCAGACAAACGGGTAGAGTCTATTGTTAAACAAATTACAGGGTCAGACGTTCTATGCTCTTTCTTTTATTTCAATTTTCTCGTTTTTTTTCCATTTTCCTTTTTCTTTCACATCCTTTTTACTGCGAAAATGGTAGGTACTTAGAAAACTCGGAGAGAAGACTTGTAATCTTGATTTTCCTCAGGTTGCTCTGAAGGAAATGGATTGAAACAGAAGAAAAAAAAGAAAAGAAGAACATAGGATTGAAAATAATGAAGAGAAAATAAGAGTATCGAAAGCAATTGAGAATCTTTATTCTTACGAATTTAACAAATTCTTATTATCTACTTTATATTTGAAGAAAAAAAAAAAAACAAAAACGTAATTTTATTTACTGGGTTCGATGTCGTTTTGTAGTTTCATATTCTCCTGAATTTCAATTAGTGATTTACCCTTAGTTTCTGGTATTAGAAAGTATGTAAATGGTACAACACAAAGTGCTCCTAAGGCAAACATGAAGAATATATATTTTTCACCGAGAATATTTAATACCGGTTGAAATCCTCTCATTGCTGCAAATGAAATAAGCGCTGAATTTAAAGTGTGAAACATTGAAATGAGTGCTTTTAGAGCTGATGGAAATAATTCACTCACTAATGTATTTAGAATTGGTCGTATTCCCCAGGCTAAAGCAAAATTATGTAAATAAAGAGCGAGAATTGGTAACCACGTAATTGTCGATGGATTAATATCCCATGAAAGCAGATGAAAGTGTGAGCCAAGGATAACCATTGATAGTGCAACAGCAAAACTCGATGAAATTAAAAGTGATCGTCTTCCAAATTTATCGACAAATATTGTTGCAGTTCCTCCAGCAACAGCTGAACAAACACTCAGTGTAATTACTACTAAACTCGGTGTAATACTAACTTGGCTTTTAATCATAATGATCTCAGTGTATGAAGTTATTGTATTGTAACCAACGCAATACAGAAATATATCTAAAAATGTGATGATCATTAAATTCTCGCAACTAGCAGGCTTACGAAATTCCTCCCATCTCTTGTTCAGGCTTATACTGGTACTCCCAATGAATTCCTTCAATTCTTGAATCTCCTTGGTAACTTCAGCATTACGTTTATACCACAGCAGTGATTTTTCAGCGTTTCTAACACAGCGAGGCTAACAGCTAAGACACCAGCGAGGCTAACAGCAACGTAACCATACTCATTGATGCCGATGTAAGGACCAATTGAATTCCCAAGCAGGATACCAACTGATGATGCAGTCAAGTTTAGGAATATCTGATGAGATTGATAGTCACAAGCAAATCGATCATATCAATATTTAGGAAAGAGGTGCTACAGTTGTAAAGAAATTTTTTTTTATTATTACTTTTTTGTTTTTCGAAATTTAGAATTCTAATTCAATCAGGGAGTTACTCTATAGTGTCGTTTATAATACCGATGTAGTTAAATAATTTAAAATTGACATTATGCTCTCAACATAATGCCCTTTGATCAATTGATAATGGAAATCGATTTATAATAAAACAATTGCAAATTTGATGTAAAATACTATGATATATATTATTCGCAATATGTCTATTAAAGTGTTCATACAAGACCCGTATAATAATATAAAAAAAAAACAAAATTGTAGTCGAAAATGTTTTGAGGTGTGAAGAAAAATTTTTTTACGCGTATTTTCAAGAATTCTGAATATTAAAATATTGAAACATTATTAAAAGCTGTAACTTTTGTCCACCTTATAAATTACTATTTCAAATAAGTTACAAGAAGGAGAATGATGATTTTTGATGGCATTGTTAGTGATTTGATGAATGTTACAATTGCCTCTTGTTACAATTGCAGCACCTCTCCCCTATTGTTTTTCTTTTTCAATCGGACGCTTGAGGGATTTTCATTACCAGGGAACCAGGGATAGATGAATCAGCAATTTCACCAATGTAAAGTGAAAGTGTTGTCCATATCATTCCAGACCCAAGAATATTGCAAACTCTAGCGATGTACAGCCACTCTACTGAACTAGCTAATATCATGGATATCCATCCGATTGTCAATGGTAATCCTCCGATGAGAATTGTCCTCTTTCTCCCAATGACACCTGAATGATGGTTTTCATGTTAATTAAATTGATCGAAACAAGTGCAGGAAACTGTCAACTCACCTTGACTAATGGCACCCGCAATGGCTCCACCAAGTTTACCAAGACTCAATAAAGAAGCAACCCAGGCTGCCTCAGTATCGTTGAGTTCGAATGACATTTGTACATCTGGTGAAGTTAGTTTAGCAAGAAATGGTGAGGTCCAACCATTTGCAAGACCAAGGACAAGTACACCGAGTAAAACTAGATTTAAAAGTAATTTGAAGCAAATGTATTCAATTCGTTCAAAGTTTTATCTTTGAGGAAATAAAAGAGAATAAATTATTGAGATACCTGTGAAGCCAGCCAACCACTGGGGCCAAACTCTTTTCTGAATTATCGTAGTCATTCCTATTTATTTATTATCAATGAATAGTTGTGAATAAGAATAATTTTAATTTCCTTCTAATTTCCTGGGTCACTTCGGCATTATGTTTGTACCACAGCAGTGATTTTTCAGCGTTTCTGATATCGTCCCTCAGAACATAGTGATACGGGGATTTATTATAAGCTTGATACAATTACGACAAATTTGATATAATTTATGATGAATTTCATGCCAAATCCTACTGACAATACTGGTGGATAAAGACTGTATTATGGATTCAATACTTTGCTGATGATCCCATTAGAGCTCAATTTGTCAGTATCATTTGTTTTTCAATTGATAAGAGGTGACATACAATGAAGTTCTTATAATTCATTAATCATCCTAATTTAGTTTGTGAGCGTTTCTTAATGTGTTATTACTTCACTCGAATCTATAATATTTAAAAGCAGGTGATGCATAAAGAATTCATTGTAAATGATGTGAATGAAAATATTATTGCCTGAAAAATTTTTTATTTCATTTTTTTCAGTTAAAACAATTAACACTTTCTTACATTATGTTTTGAGAAACATATTGATTCTCTTCATTCTCTGTTTGTGACAGGTTTTGTTTTCTTCCCACAATATGGACTCCTGCATCAGATGGAGGAGATATTATCTAAATGTTATGAAATTATAGAATCTAGAACACTCGTAATTGCATTTACAGTAAAACCAAGTGACTGTAAAATCTTACATTTTCAGTGTACGCTTGGATATACTGGTAGTATACATAATACTTTTATGAAGTAAATGGGGTTTTTCACATTCTATATCAGAAATGTTGGAAGAGAGAGAGAAAAATAAGGATTCCTATTCCTCATCCTCATTATTTGTTGATAATATTCCTCATCCTCATTATTTGTTGATAACTCTGGTGATTTCAATGAAAAATTTCTTGATGGATTTTTTTTTACGAAAATTGTGTGCGTAACGAAAAGAAATGGATAACTTCATTTTATACTGAAAAGTAAATTTCGTTCAGAGTCAATCATCCTAGATACAGAAAATTCCGGGAACTATCGAGAGAGCGAAAAGTCAGAATTCACCGTTCACATCCCCCAATCCAGAGACTAATGTTGGACTTGTGCGCGTAGTTTCGGCTGCTCATCGCAATCATTCTAGAAAAATTTGATGGATTTGCTTCGATCGGACCCTGAATACGAATCATTAACTATCCAGGGGTTCTTTGATTGTAATGAAATAATGCGGGGAATTGCAGCACTCAACTGAAATTCAAAGACTCGAATTATTCGAGTAAAATCACAATTAATTTATTAATTACTGAAGACTATGGACTTTTAACACTGCATGGAGCTCAAGTTAATCAATGACGTGAGTATTAGTTTGGAATATTTGATCAAAATATTCACCGTTGTTTTATAAGGTGACTTATTTCCTAATAATAATGTGAATTTTTTGAATTAATTATAATTTATTTTAGTAACTAATTCATTTTTTTTTGGAAAATACATGTAATGTTATTGACTAGTTTCGACGTCTTTTTTAAATTTCATATTCTCTTGAATTTCAATGAGTGATTTACCCTTAGTCTCGGATATTAAAAAATATGTAAATGGTGCAACACAAAGTGCTCCTAAAGCAAACATGAAGAATATATATTTCTCACCGATAATATTCAATACCAGTTGAAATCCTCTCATTGCTGCAAACGAAACAAGGGCTGAGTTGAAGTTGTAAAACATTGAAATTACTGTTTTCAGAGCTGGTGGAAATAATTCACTCAATAATGTACTTGGAATTGGTCGCATGCCCCACGATATAGCGGAATTATTTAAAAAGAGAGCGAAAATTGGTAACCATGTAATTATTACGGGATTGATATTCCATGAAAGCAGATGAAAGTGTAAACCAAGTATAATCATTGCCAATGTAACACCGAGACTCGATGAAATTAAAAGTGATCGTCTTCCACATCTATCGACAAATATGGTTGCAGTTCCACCGGTAATAACTGTACAAATACTCAATGCAATTACCACGAAACTCGGTGTAATACTGACGTGACTTTTAGTTAAGATGATTTCAGCGTATGAAGCTATTGTATTGTGACCAGCACAATACAAAAATATTTCCAAAAATGTGATGATCATTAAATTCTTGCAATTAGCAGGCTTACGAAATTCTTCCCATCTTTTTTTCAGACTTATACTGGTACTTCCAATGAATTCCTTCAATTCTTGAATTTCCTTGGTCACTTCGGCATTACGCTTGTACCACAGCAGTGATTTTTCAGCGTTCCTGATATCGTCCCTCAGAACATAGTGATACGGGGATTCTGGTATGAATGAGAAGAGAATGATGAAGACACCAGCAAGGCTAACAGCAACGTAACCATACTCATTAATATCGATGTAAGGACCGATTGAATTTCCAAGCAGTGTACCAACTGATGCTGCATTCAGGTTCAAGAATATCTGAAGAGATTAGTAGTAAGAAGCTAGTCGATTTTATTAATATTTATAGTTTTTTTTCTTTCAATCAGGCTCCCGAGAGATTTTCGTTACCAGGGAACCACGGATAGATGGATCAGCAATTTCACCAATGTAAAGTGAAATCGTTGTCCATATCATTCCAGACCCAAGACCACTGCAAACTCTTGCGACGTACAGCCACTCTACTGAACTAGCTAATATCATGGATATCCATCCGATTGTCAATGGTAATCCTGCGATTAGAATTGTCCTCTTTCTTCCAATGACACCTGAATGATGGTTTTAATGTTAATTCAATTAATTCAAACAAGTGCAAAGGACGAACAATTTACCTTGGCTAATGGTACCCGCAATACCTCCACCAACTCTACCAAGACTCAATAAAGAAGCAACCCAAGATGCCTCAGTATCGTTGAGTTTCAATAACATTTGTACATCTGGTGAAGTTAATTTAGCAAGAAATGGTGAAGTCCAACCGTCCGCAAAACCAGTGGTAAGTACACCGAGTGAAACTAGATTTAAAATTAATTCACAGTGAATGCATTGAACTCGTTCAGAGTCTTATCATTGAGGAAATAATAGAGAATGAATTATTGAAATACCTGTAAAGCCAGCCAACCACTGGGGCCATAATATTTTCTCATTTATCGTTGTCATTTTCATTTATTTCTTATTAATGAAGAGCTGTTAATTTTAACTCAATTTAATTACGATACATTTGAAATAGTAAATTGTAAAATTCATACCAAATGCTACTGCCGATACTGGTGAATAGAGACTGAGTAATTAATTCAATGATTTCCACATTGTGCTACATTTTGATGTATCAATGTCATCTGCTTTTTGTTTGATAAGAGGTGATTGACAGTGAAGTTCTTATAATTCATTATCTGTGCTGATTTGATCAGTCATTTTCTTAAAGTGTCACTTCTCCACTCGAATTAACAATGTTGAAAGATATTTATTGTGGATGATGATAAAAAGAAAAATTCTTGCATGAACAGTTTTTTTCCATTCTCATCAACTAAAACAATTAATACTATCTTACATTATTTTTCAAGCGATGAGTTGATCTCTTTCACTCTCTTCACAGAGATAAAAATATCAATTAAGTAACAATGAAATTGAATCGAAATCTTCACCTTTACATTGTAGGATACATTCATTTCTTAATAATAATATCAATTTCTCGAATCAATTTATATTTTATCTCATTATCAAATTTTTTTTTCTCGAAAATACACTTAAGTTCATTGACTTCCTTCAACGTCTCTTGCTGAATTTGCTGAATGCAAGCTTTGTTTTCGAAATTTTTTTGGAAATGAAAATTTCCATTGGAATCGACTCAAAATGATCCAAAGTGTTGAGAAATCATAATGAGAGAAAAATAGACATGTGTATGTACCACTTTACGACTCGCTATTACTCTAGAACAGTGAGAGATGAAAATCTGAAAATTTGGCAAGATATCAGTTTTGATGAAGTGTATGTTCCATAAGAATTTCAGCAAGATCAGCCGAATGATTTCTGAGATGTAGCAATTTTGTAAAAATCGTATTGTTCAAAATTTCTCAATTCGCGTGAGACAAATTTCGTTCAAAATTTCGTTCATAATATCTAACTTTTGGCAAATTTTTATGAATTTAATCCCATCATTCTATCAGTTATTAATTTTCTTGTGCTTTTTTTTCGAAAATTTGGTCTGTCCACCACAGCTCAATGAATAATTGACTTAAAGACTTCAAATCTTTACTGTATATGTAGTTTCTGATAAAGATTATTGGGATTAGATCTGAGGCATATCAGCTGAACGGTTCTCGAGATATTTTGAATTGAAGTTTTTCCGAAAATAGGCTGTATCTTCCAAACTACTCATCCGATTTCATCGGGACAAAGCTCAAAAGATTCGTCTTCATACGCTGAACAAACCTCCGATTTCTGGAATTTTTAGATAAAGTTCTTCGCTTATTACATTAAAAAAGTCATTTTTTTCTCAATATTCCCGAAAAAAAATGTAAAAAATGCAATTTTCCTCGATTTTTTTTTGGTCACCCCTATTTTTCATTTGGTTTTCTGAAAGAACACATTTTTCTCTTTCGGATAAGCCCCCGCTCATCCTCGTAGGACAATTAGAAACTGTACATAAAAGAGAACATTGAAGTGGAAAAGTGATTTTTTAATGTAAAATTTAGTATGATTTGAAAACAATCGAATTTAATCAAGCCCAATCACGTTATCTCATATTTTAATTTATTATAACACAAAAAGAAAAAGAGATAATGGAGAAAATTCAGAGAGAACCATTCAGAATCATTATGCTAATTCATTACCACGAATTGAAAGGAAAAAATCGCGATTGGAAGGATAACGTCGAAGGAATACCGACTAACGCAGGGACGAACGCCTGCTCGTTTCGACTTTCATATTTTCCTGAATTTCAATGAGTGATTTACCCTTGGTCTCTGGTATAAAAAGATATGTAAATGGCGCAACGCAAAGTGCTACGAAGGCAAATATGAAGAATATATATTTTTCACCGACAATACTCAATACTGGCTGAAATCCTCTTATTGTCATAAATGAAATGAGCGCTGAGCTAATGGTGCACATCATTGAGATTACTGTTTTCAGAGCTGGTGGAAATAATTCACTCAATAATGTATTTGGAATTGGTCGCATACCCCAGCATACTGCAAAATTATTCAGAAGGAGAGCAAAAATTGGTAAACATGTAATTGTTACTGGATTAATATCCCATGAAAGCAAATGAAAGTGTGAACCAAGCATAGACATTGCCAATGCAACACCGAGACTTGATGAAATTAAAAGTGAAAAAGCAGTTTGTTGATGACAAAGAGAAAGATTCATTTGTGGTTTTAATTGTTTCCATGTTTATTTATTTGTATGTACGTCTTCTTATAAAAATAAAATTACTATTGATGACTGAGAAACCATCAATAGTGATGTTTTACTTGATGACATCAAGTCATCAACAATTGCTATGATAACTGACATAAATTCAACACTCTTTGGCATAACATAAGGTTATGAAAGATTATTATGGAGAAGAAAGGCAAAAAACATTCTATAAGTTTTTAATTATGAAGGTATTTACTTTGAACGTGTAATATAATTGAAAGCTAATGATATTTTAAGTTAAAATAATATGTGCAATAGATTAATATATTTTGGAAAAAAAAAAATTTTAAATCTGTATAATAATAAGTTTATAAAATCATTCCAGATAATTTAAAATAAAGTAAACACCCTGATGAGGGCCGCACATAGCTGGCCGAAACGTTGGTGTATTTCAAACAATTTTTTTAAAATTTTGTTTTCAAAAAAAATTTTTTATTCATTTGTGCAATGACCGAAACAGCCGAAATTATTTGAGAAAATTAATATAACGGTCGGAGAAAAATCAGAAATTAAAAGTGATCGTCTTCCACATCTATCGACAAATATTGTTGCAGTTGCACCAGCAACAACTGAACAAATACTTAGTGCAATGACCACTAAACTCGGTGTAATACTGACTTGACTTTTAATCATAATGATCTCAGCGTATGAAGCTATTACAGTGTAGCCAGCGCAATACAGGAATATATTCAAAAATGCAATGATCATTGAATTCTTGCAATTAGCAGGTTTACGAAATTCCTCCCATATTTTTTCCAGGCCTATACTGGAGCTTCCAATGAATTCCTTCAATTCTTGAATTTCCCTGGTCACTTCGGCATTACGTTTGTACCACAGCAGTGATTTTTCAGCGTTTCTGATATCGTCCTTCAGAACATAGTGATACGGGGATTCTGGTATGAATGAGAAGAGAATGATGAAGACACCAGCGAGGCTAACGGCAACGTAAGCATACTCATTGATACCCATGTAAGGACCGATTGAATTTCCGAGCAGGATACCGACTGATGATGCAGTCAGGTTCAAGAATATCTGGAGAGATTAATAGTAAGAAGCTAATCGATTTTGTCAATATTTATTGTTTTTTTTCTCTCAATCAGGCTCCCGAGGGATTTTCTTTACCAGGGAACCGCGGATAGATGGATCAGAAATTTCACCAATGTAAAGTAAAATTGCTGCCCACATCATTCCAGACCCAAGGCCATTGCAAACTCTGGCGATGTACAGCCACTCTACTGAACTAGCTAATATCATGGATATCCATCCGATTGTTAATGGTAATCCTCCGATTAGAATTGTCCTCTTTCTCCCAAGGACACCTGAAGGAAGGTTTTAATGTTAATTAAATTGATACAAACAAGTGCAGGAGACTGTCAACTTACCTTGACTAATGGCTCCCGCAATGGCTCCACCAAGTCTACCAAGACTCAATAAAGAAGCGACCCAGGATGCCTCAGTATCGTTGAGTTTGAATGACGTTTGAACATCTGGTGAAGTTAGTTTAGCGAGAAATGGTGAAGTCCAACCATTTGCAAGAGCAGCAGTTAGTACACCCAGTGAAACTAGATTTAAAAGTAATTCGCACCAAATGCATTCAATTTATTCGAAGTTTTACCTTTGGAAAAATGAGAGAGAGTAAATGATTGAGATACTTGCAAAGCCAGCCAACCATTGGGGCCAGACTGTTTTTTCAGTTATCTTTGTCATTCCTGATTGCTTCTTATCACCGAATAATTGTGAACTTCAACTTGATTGAATTACGATGAATTCAAAATAGTTGGTGGAATTCATGCCCAATGCTCCTGACAATACTGGCGAATGAAGACTGTCTAATAAATTCAATTATTTCCGCATTGTATTACATTTCCATGCATAAACATCATCTGTTTTTTGTTTGATAAGAGGTGACGCGCAATGCAGTTCTTTTATTCCATTATCTATACTGATTTAATCAGCCATGTTTTCTGATGTGTCATTTTTCCGCTCGAATTAACAATATTGGGGAACAGTTATTGTAAATGATGAGAATAAGAAAATCCTTGCTTGAACAGTTACTAGAACAGTTAGTGTCTCTCCATTTTCATCAATTAAAGTAATCGATACTATCTTACATCATGTTTTTAGAGATAAATTGACCTTGTCCATTTTTTTTCAACATTTTTTTTTCATTCCACAATATCGACTGCTGCACTCGTGACATTTGTAGGGAAGCCAAGATAATCGTAACATCTCATATTTTCAGCATGCATTTGAATACACTGATAGTATCTCGTCAATTTAGAAATAAAGAGGCGTAAGTACTGTGTATAAGCATAGCACTTACGCCACTTTGTTTCTAAGGTTGCGATATATGAGATATTCATGAATGATAAGAGATTCTTCACATTTTATTCCAGAAATGTTGACAGAGAAAAGATGATAGAGAGGAGAAGGAAAGGAAGGATGAAGCGATTCAGGATTTTCATTTTCATATATTTTTCCTCATTATTTGTTAGGATCTCTGGAAATATCAGTGGAAAGTTTCTTGATGAATAATTTTTACGTTAAAAATAGTGTGAGAAACGAAGAGAAATGAATAACTTCATTTCATATTGAAAAGTGAATTTCATTCAGAGTCAATAATTATAATGAAAATAATTCGGGGAATTGCAGAATTCAACTGAAATTCACAGATTCGAATCACTCGAGTAAAATCACAATCTATTTACTTATTACTCAAGATGATGTAATTCTAATAGTGCATAGCGTTTAATTCAAATTATTGACTTGAGCATTAGTGTGAAATATTTGATTACATCGAGATGATAAGAAATAATTGATGACTTGAAATCTTCATCGTTGCATTGTAGGGTAAATTGATTCCTCGAATAAAAATATTAATTTATTGGATCAATTTATATTTCACAAAATATACGTAACTTTAATGATAAGTTTGAACATCTTTTCTCAATTTCATATTCTCTTGAATTTCAATGAGTGATTTACCCTTGGTCTCGGGTATAAAAAAATATGTAAATGGTGCAGCGCAAAGGGCTCCTAAGGCAAACATGAAGGATATATATTTCTCACCGACAATGAATGACTTTCAATCAACTCTTTGCGAAATTTCAAGGAAAACTCCGTATTCCCTCAGGAAATGGGTGAAAAATGAGGATAAAGGAATGTTTGAAGGAAATCAGCCATCATGAAAATCCCGATTTTCAAATCTTCATAACTTTTTTCCTGTGGCATATTTTCTGATGAAATTCTACAGTGACACTGCCTATGTCGTCCTGAAAGAGCCTGCAAAATTTCATAACAGTATCGCAAACGGTTCTGAGGATTCGATAGAGCGGAAATGGTCATTTTCATAGAACAAAGGCCATTGCCTCCGGGTTTGGTCAGAAAATTCCGCGGATACTGGATATCCCGAATCGTTGCGGCTTTTGGCCCTTCAGGAACCCCCATCATGGTGTGTTTCACTCAATTCTTTGCGAAATTTCAAGGAAAACCCCGTATTCCCTCGGGAAATGGGTGAAAAATGAGGATGAAAGAATATTCGAAGGAAATCAACCATCATGAAAATCCCGATTTTCGAATCTCCATAACTTTTTTTCTGTGGCGTATTTTCTGATGAAATTCTGAAGGGACACTGCCTATGTCGTTCTGAAAGAGCCTGTAAAATTTCATAACAGTATCGCAAACGGTTCTGAGGATTCGATAGAGCAGAAATGGTCATTTTCATCCAGCAAAGGCCATTGCCTCCGGGTTTGGCCTGAAAATTCCGCGGATACTGGATATCTCGAATCGTTGCGGCTTTTGGCCTTTCAGGATCCCCCATCATCGTGCGTTTCACTCAATTCTTTGCGAAATTTCAAGGAAAACCCCGTATTCCCTCGGGAAATGGGTGAAAAATGAGGATGAAGGAATATTCGAAGGAAATCAGCCATCATGGAAATCCCGATTTTCGAATCTTCATAACTTTTTTTCTGTGGCGTATTTTCTGATGAAATTCTACAGGGACACTGCCTATGTTGTCAGAAAGTAGCCTGCAAAATTCCACAGCAGTATCGCGAATGGTTCTGAGAATTCGATAGAGCAGACATTGACATTTTTACTGATCCCATATTGCTGTCCATTTCGCTCTATCTCGCTTATTTACCGAGATAATCGCGAAAAACTAGAAATACTTCTTTCCTGATCCCAAATTAGTGCCTATTTCGCTCTATCTCGCTTATTTACCGAGATCATCGCGGAAAACTGGAAAAAAATTTTCTTGATTCCATATCCCAGCGTGCCCGTTAGGTATTTTTAGTGTAGCATATCACGCGTCCTTTACTACTCACAATTTAACTGACCAATGAGGAATGAGGACTTCACTTAAATCGTGACAACTTTCGATATATCGATTGTTTGCGTTCTTGTTCCTTTTTATAGAGGATACATTATTCCGAGAGCTGTATCAGTCAGATGGCTGTTAACTTTGAGCTTATTTGCATGACTACCCGTACGAAAAAACGATATATTGGAAAAATATATCTGAGCATATATGAAAATATGTGGCCATATATAGTGCCGAAATTATGTATAAGTATAAATATATTTTCAACATATAATATACTTGTATGTTTTGATAATATATTGAGCCATACATTGAGTATCATATATTCTTTTACATTTATCGTTATATATGAATGATTATATATCTGCTATACATATCAGCTTAGCAACTGAAGTACGTAATTTAATTGAAAGCACGTTCTCTTCAGAGTTCTGAACAATAAATCATCATCTAAACGTCATTGTGTTAGTGTTAGCTGAATTACAAAACTATTTAACTGATTCTGTGGATTAAGGAGATGTGTAAAGAGAGAAAGAAATTTGCTTTAGTTAAATGGATTAGTGGAGGGAATAACAATCAATGTACGCCCGGTATTCCCGTTGAATGGATACGAGAGTTTGATTATGAGAATTTTAATATCGATCGTGAAGATAATGACATTTCTTACGTTGTTGACTGGCGTGGAAGCAAAAAAGGGAAGCAGCCACAGTCGGGATGGAAGTGCTACGATGCTCAAGTGATCATGGTATCATGTGGAATTACAATGTGGTCATACTCGTAAATCTTGAAGAAATGAATTTAAAACAGAAAAACATGTACTGCCAATTCTTAGTAAAAATAAAAACTAATTTGCTTGTTTCATAAAATATATTCGAATTCGTCGTATTTAAAAAATATTAAATCCATATACTGCCATTATAATCGCAGTATATAAATTACATATATTTATTGGTCCTATTCAAAGTTATATATAACTCATATATTTTTGGATTTACTAATTATCAATAAAATGCCATATATTGCTATTTAAATATGAAAATATATTACTCCTGGGACGAATATTTGTATATAAATTCATATATTCATCAATGTATAATTTATTATATGATAATACAATTGTTATATATTTCTGAATATATTTTCTCCATATATCGTTTTTTTCGTACGGGTAGTTCTCAAGTTATTGTCGTTCCAATGAATTTCATAAAAATCTGATATTTTGATGATGGGTTGAACAAAGGTGCATCACTTCAATTCGGGAGCATATTGCTGGAGTATTAGCAGAAAAAGCTATATCAGTTGGAAAACAATACTATTATCCACATGTTTTTTTGGTATTTTTTTCCTGCCACAACATCAGCTGCTGCATCAGATAAAGGGGAGATCGTTTAAATCTTACAGAATTGTAGGATTCAGAACACTCGTAACCGCATTTGCAGTCTAGCCAAGTGACTGTCACATCTCAAATTCTGAGCATGCACTTGGATACACTGTTGGTATTTTTGAAGTTTTCATGAATCAAATGAGATTTTTTAAATTTCATTTCAGGAATTCAGAGAAAAAGAGAAGAAATAAGAGGGAGAAAAGAGATATCGAATGGATTGACTTAGGATTTCCATTTTTATACTTTCTCTCAGTACTTGTTGAGATATCTGCGAGTCAATAATTACATTGGAATTATTTGAGGAATTACAGTATTCATCGGAAATTCACAGACTCGAAGCATTCGAGTAAAATCATGACAGATTCACCAATTACCCAAGATGATGAAATTGTGTTTCTCATACTTTGATTAAATCGAGAGGATGAAGGGAAATGGATTAATTAAAATGTTTACCATCATATTGTAAGATAAATTTATTTTTCCATAATAATATCAATTTGCTGAATTAATTTCTATTTTAGTTTATTATCTAAATTATATTTTTGAAGAATACACATAATTTCATCGATTAGCTTCAATGTCTTTTTTAACTTTCATATTTTCCTGAATTTCAATTAGAGATTTACCCTTAGTTTCTGGTATCAAAAAATATGTAAATGGTGCAACACAAATAGCTGCCAATGCAAACATGAAAAATATATATTTTTCACCGACAATATTTAATACCGGCTGAAATCCTCTTATTGTCATGAACGAGATAAGTGCTGAGCTAGAGGTGAAAAACATTGAAGTTACGGTTTTTAGAGTTGGTGGAAATAATTCACTCAATAATGTATTCGGAATTGGTAGCATACCACAGGATACAGCGAAATTATTCAAAAAGAGAGCGAAAATTGGTAAGCATGTCATTGTTGCTGGATTAACATCCCATGAAAGCAGATGAAAGTGTGTACCAAGCATAATCATTGACAATGCAACACCGAGACTCGATGAAATTAAAAGCGATCGTCTTCCGAATTTATCGACAAATATTGTTGCAGTTGCACCAGCAACAACTGAACAACCACTTAGTGCAATTACAACTAAACTCGGTGTAATACTGACTTGGCTTTTAATTATAATGATCTCAGCGTATGAAGCTATTGTATTGTGACCAGCGCAATACAGAAATATATTCAAAAATGCGATGATCATTAAATTTTTGCAATTAGAAGGTTTACGAAATTCCTCCCATCTTTTTTTCAGGCCTATACTGTTACTCCCAATGAATTCCTTCAATTCTTGAATTTCCTTGGTCACTTCGGCATTACGCTTGTACCACAGCAGTGATTTTTCAGCGTTTCTGATATCGTCCCTCAGAACATAATGATACGGGGATTCTGGTATGAATGAGAAGAGAATGATGAAGACACCAGCGAGGCTAACTGCAACGTAACCATACTCATTGATACCGATGTAAGGACCAATTGAATTTCCAAGCAGTGTACCAACCGATGCTGCATTCAGGTTCAAGAATATCTGAAGAGATTAGTAGTAACAAGCGAGTCGATCTTATTAATCTTATTTATTGTTTTTTTTTTTCAATCAGGCTCCCGAGGGATTTTCTTTACCAGGGAACCGCGGATCGATGGATCAGCAATTTCACCAATGTAAAGTGAAAGTGCTGTCCATATCATTCCAGATCCAAGGCCATTGCAAACTCTGGCGATGTACAGCCACTCTACTGAACTAGCTAATATCATGGATATCCATCCGAATGTCAATGGTAATCCTCCGATTAAAATCGTCCTTTTTCTTCCAATGACACCTGAATGATGGTTTTAATATTAATTCAATTAATCCAAACAAGTACCGGAGACGAACAAGTTACCTTGACTAATGGCACCCGCAATGGCTCCACCAACTCTACCAAGACTCAATAAAGAAGCAACCCATGATGCCTCAGTATAGTTTAGTTTGAATGACATCTGTAAATCTGGTGAAGTTAATTTAGCAAGAAATGGTGAAGTCCAACCGTTCGCAAGACCAGCGGTGAGTACACCGAGTGAAACTAGATTTAAAAATTAATTTGCAGTAAATGTATTCAGTTCGTTCAAAGTTTTATCTTTGAGGAAATAAAAGAGAATAAATGATTAAGATACCTGTAAAACCAGCCAACCACTGGGGCCACACTATTTTCTCAGTTATTGTTTTCATTTTCATTTATTTTTTATCAATGAAGAGTTTTTCAATTTCAGCTCAATTTAATTACGAAAAATTTGAAATAATTGGTGTCGAAATTCATGCCAAATGCTACTGACAATACTGGTAAATGAAGACTGTGTAATGAATTTAATGATTTTCTAATCGTATCACTAGAATTTAATGTCTTATTTTCATTTGCTTTTGAACTGATAAGAGATGACGCGTAATGAAGCTGTTATATTCCATTATTTGTGCTGATTAAATACGTCCGTGTCTTGTTGTGTGCTATTCCTTCTCTTGAATCTACAATATTAGGGAACATGTGATATACCATGAAGAATTTATTGTGGATGATGAAAGAGACAAAATTGTTGCCTGAATAGTTTCTCTTTATTCTCATCAGTTAAAATGATGATTACTTCTTTATATCGTGATTTTAGAGACAAGCTGAGCTTCTTTAGTTTTATTTTTTTTTATATATATTTCTTTTTATCCCATAATGTCGACTGCTGCATCAGATAAAGGAGAGATTGTCTAAATCTTATAGAATTATAGCATTCAGAACACTCGTAATCGCATTTGCAGTGAAGCCAAGTGACTGTAACATCTCACATTCTCAGCGTGCACTTGGATACACTGGTAATATATGTATATATATAAGATTTTCACAAATGAAATGAGATTTTTCACATTTTATTTTAGAAATGTTGAATATATATCTATTCTTATATTTCTCCTCATTATTTGTTGAAATCTTTGGGAATTTCAATAAAAAACTGGGAGAAACGAAAAAAAAAGAACAACTTGACTTTATACTGTAAAGCATATTTTATTCAGAGTCAATAATTATAATGGAATAATTCGAGGAATTGCAGCATTTAACTGAAATTCACAAACTCGAATCATTCGAGTAAAATCACGATTAATTCACCAATTACTGAAGATGATGAAATCTGAATAGCGCATAGAGTCCAATTCAATTATTAACATGTGTATTAGTGTAAAACATTGATTGAATTGGGAGTAGTGATGGAAAAATTGGAGAATCGATCATAAAAAAATACGATTCTTTAAGAATTGATTTTTTCTCAAAAAAAACGAGGTTCAGAAAATCGATGAATTGATTTAATAAATGGAGAGAACGGAAAAAAACATTATCACCTCAACTTCCGATCGATCAATTCCGAATACTCGATTAATCGATGTGATATCTAATTAAGAGCATGAAAGAGAATTGATGAATTAAAATCTTCAATGTTAGACTGTAGAATGAATTTATTTCTCAATGATTATATGAATTTTTTGAATCATTTTATATTTTATATTATTATTTGATTTATATTTTCAAAAATACCTGTAATTTCATTGACTAACTTCAACGTCTCTTTTAACTTTCATATTTTCCTGAATTTCAATTAGTGATTTACCCTCAGTCTCAGGTATCAAAAAAAATGTAAATGGTGCAGCACAAATAGCAGCCAATGCAAACATGAAGAATATATATTTTTCACCGACAAGATTTAATACCGGTTGAAATCCTCCTATTGTTATGAACGAGATAAGCGCTGAGATGGAGGTGAGAAACATTACAGTTATTGTTTTTAGAGTTGGTGAGAATAATTCACCCAATAATGTGTTTGGAATAGGTAGCATGCCATAGGATACAGCGAAATTATTCAAAAAGAGAGCGATAATTGGTAACCATGTAATTGTTGCTGGATCAATATCCCATGAAAGCAGATGAAAATGTGTACCAAGTATAATCATTGACAATGCAACACCGAGACTCGATGAAATTAAAAGCGATCGTCTTGCAAATTTATTGACAAATATTGTTGCATTCGCACCAGCAACAACTCTACAAACACCAAGTGCAATGACTACTGAACTTGGTGTAATACTAACTTGGCTTTCAGTAACGATGATCTCAGTGTACGAGGCTATTGTACTGAGACCAGAACAATCCAGAAACATATATAAAAATCCGATGATAATCAAATTCTTGTAATTAGCAGGCTTACAAAATTCCTCCCATATTTTTTTCAGGCTTGTACTGGTACTCCCAACGAATTCCTTCAATTCTTGAATCTCGTTCGTCACTTCGGCATTACGTTTGTACCACAGCAGTGATTTTTCAGCGTTTTTGATATCGTCCTTCAGAACATAGTGATACGGGGAATCTGGTATGAATGAGAAGAGAATGAGGAAGGCACCGGTGATGCTAACAGCCACGTAACCATACTCATTGATATCGATGTAAGGACCGATTGAATTACCAAGCAGTGTACCAACTAATGCTGCAGTCAGGCTCGAGAATATCTGGAGAAATTAATAGTAGCAAGCTAGTCGATCTTATCAATATTTATTGTTTTTTTTTTCAATCAGGCTCCCGGGGGATTCTCTTTACCAGGGAACTGCGGATAGATGGATCAGCAAATTCACCAATGTAAAGTGAAACTGTTGGCCAAATCATTCCAGATCCAAGGCCATTGCAAACTCTGACGATGTACAGCCACTTTACTGAACTAGTTAATATCATGCATATCCATCCAATTGTCAATGGTATTCCTGCGATTAGAATTGTCTTCTTTCTCCCAATGACACCTAAATGATGGTTTTAATGTTAATTCAATTAATCTAAACAAGTACAGGAGACAGGCAATTTACCTTGACTAACGGCACCCACAATGCCTCCACCAAATCTACCAAAACTTAATAAAGAAGCAACCCAAGATGCCTCAGTATCGTTGAGTTTGAATGACATTTGTACATCTGGTGAAGTTAGTTTAGCAAGAAATGGTGAGGTCCAACCATTTGCAAGACCAGTGGCAAGTACACCGAGTGAAACTAGATTTAAGAATTAATTTGTAGAAAATATATTCGATTCGTTCGAAGTTTTATCTTTGAGGAAATAAGAGAGAATGAATTATTGAGATACCTATGAAGCCAGCTAACCACTGGGGCCAAACTATTTTCTCAGTGACTGTCGTCATTCCTATCTATTTTTTTTTTTTTCATCAATGAATGAATTTACTATTATTTCTATCAATACGTAATCCAATTATGACAAGATTTAAATATTTGGTGGTAAAAATTTTTGTATAATGCTACTGACAACACTGGTCAACCGACACTGTCTGATGAATCTAATAATTTTCTAATCGAATCACTAAAATTAGATATCCCATTACTATTGGGTTTTGATTGATAAAAGATGTGACGCATAATAAAGTTGTTTTTCTATTATTTGTGTCTATATTGACATTTGGAGTGCTTTGCTTTGATCTACAATATCAGAAAACCGGTGATACATGAGAAGATGACAGAAAAGATTAGATTCTTCAATAGTTTCTCTTTATTTTCATCAGTTGAAAAAATTAATAACAATTAATACTTTCATAGAATTATGTTTCTCGAGACGATTCAATCTTTTTAACTCTGTTTTTTTTTTTTTAACAATTCCTAGATGAAATGAAGATAGTCTAAATCTCATGGAATTATATAATTCAAAACATCTCAAATTCTCAACATGCATTTGGTTACATTGTTGGTATCTTTAAAATTTTTATGAATTAAATGAGACGTTTCAAGTTTTATCTCAGAAATGTTGAGAGAGAAAAAAAAATAAAAGGGAGAAGGAAAAAAACGGATGAATTGACTCATGATTTCTATTCTTATATTTCTTCTCATTATTCATTGAAATCTTTGGGGATTTCAATAATAAGTTCCTTGATGAATATATTTTACATTGAAAATTGTATGGGAAACAAAAGAAAAGAACATCTTCATTTTATAATGAAAAGTGAATTTTCTTTCAGAGTCAATAATGATAATGAAGATAATTTGGAGAATTACAGTATTCAACTGAAATTCACAAACTCGAATCATTCGAGTAAAATCATGATTAATTCATCAATTACTCGAGATGATAAAATTTTAACACTGCATGGCGCTCAATATCTGACTGAATTGAGGGGAATTGAAGGAGAATTGATTTACATTATAAAATGAATTTATTTTCCAATAATAATGTCAATTTGTTGAATCTTGATAGATTAAAAAAATATCATTTTTCTTACAGCATCCTACAAAGAGTGAATATTCTCAAACTTATCACACTGAGATTTCATTATTTTTCGTCATTTTCAGTGAATAGAAGTCACTGGAAAGAGTCGCAGAGTTTTTCACGTCAAGCGATATTATGTGACAATTTTTTTTTTTTTTTCAATTCTTTACCTTCATTTTCTTTTTCTCCTTTGTTCCATTCGGTAGGACAAAGTGTATGAATTTTTACCTTGACATCTGAACTGAGATTGTACATGTATATATATTGGGGAGAATGGGATAAAATGGACCTCTGCAATAACATAATTCAGGATTTTTTTTCGAAGTTAAGGACTCGAAGAAAAAATGTGAAAAAATTTGTGAAGATGCTTCAATATGTCTTCATTTTTGTATAATTTTTTCCAATTTTTTCATATAGCTGCCCATTCTCTAAAAAAATCCCAAATCACTCTAACAAACAGGTTCATTTTGGTCCACTATTCCTTATATATATATATATATACGTGTGTGTGTATGCACTGAGATAATTAGATTTTTAATTTTACAACGCATTGTTAACTCAATTATTCTATATTGTGTTGAATACTGTATGAATAGATTTTTTTATCCAACTCTATTATAGACCTTCATTGTGACTCATCTCGTGGATTTAAATAATGATAAAAAAAAGGAGCGGGGAAATAATAGAAGGATAAAAAAAGAGAGAGAAAGCAAGAAATATTCATAAAAGTTTCAGTTTCATAATGAGTCGAAACTAATGAAAATTAGTTCCTACCCATTTTCATTTTATAAGCTTTGAAATTTCACCATTCTGGTAGTAAATGCATATTAATCTACTGAATATTTTATATCTCAATTTTTTTTCCCCTTCTTCTTTTTAACATAAAATGAAATATTTTATATCAAATAATTACGCGCCTTTTTTATTTAAAAAAATGTTATTAAATTTTTTTAGAAAATTTAATATTGAAATCTTTGTTAATTGATGAAGGTAAAATGCCTTTTTCTTGCCATTCATTCATTTTAATCTTCAAGTTCACATAAATTCCTTCTAGAGAAATATGCAATTCACTTATTGTTCATAGGGATATTGGAAAAATAAATAAATATATCAATGTCATCCGAAAATTAGACAGGAATGAGCTTAAACACATTTTTCTTACAGCAAAATGTCGTGATTTGACAATAACTTGATATTGTTAATTATTCTTCCAATATCCCTATGAACAATAAGTGAATTGAATCTGGAAAATGGAAATCAATCCAATAATAAGACAATGCTGATGATCATAAAATAAACAGACATTTGACAATTTTCTGCCCTTTTTTAAAAACAATGATAGTGAAAATATTACGAAAAATTCGCACTTATAGATTTTTGAATTTTCTAAATATTTGTATTTTGCATTTTTTGAAAAGATTTACTTGTTGAAGGTATAAAATCGAAGAATCGCCCAATGCCATGATAATGAAATAAGCACATATCTGACAATTTCTTGGAACTTTTTTTAAACAAATAAATTATTATTAGAAAAATATTTAGAATATGTTGGTTCATAGTATTTTGAATTTTCTGAACATCCATATTTTTTTTTTTTTTTGAAGTAGTTTATCTGTCGAAAGAAAAAACAACCGGAGAATTGTGAGATGTTTGCTATTTTCAGTATTATAATCATAATTTTCCCTGAAAAATCACAATGATGAATTTTCCAATGATACAAAAATAATAATAAGCCCGCCGGCATAATTTCATATTAAGAAAACTTTGACGTTTCAATGTGATATCGTGTGTGGGCGTCTCGTGTGTTTGCACCCTCTCATACACACACACACACACACACACACACACCTACAAAGTTGGCAAAGAGTGAAGAAGCAAAGGGGGAGGGGGTTCTCTCAATTCCCGACCTAAACCCGAAGGGGTTTACTCATTGCGCGTTGGTTAGCTTGCGCCGCTCTTACCCTTCCCAATAACACTGAACCTCGCGCTTCGGCTTTTCCAACACACAGTGCATACACACAAAGGGGAGGGGGGGGGGAGGCGAAAGGGCAGAAGGGGGTGGCAAACGAGAGAACGAGCGAACGAAGGAGAAAGAGAGAAAAGACAGAGAGGAAGGAGAGAGAGAGAGAGAGAGAGAGAGAGAGAGAGAGAAACAGTAGGGGATGAAAAAAAAGGGAGAGAGAAAGGGAATTGAAAAGAAGAGAGAGACTAAATGGGCAAATAGGAACAGTGCAAAGAGAAGGGTGCTTGGGTTTATTCCGTCAAGTTCCGTGTGACCTCGTGTATCTTCGGCTGATTGCGATAGTTATACGTGTTTTCCCTGCATATATACACATAATATGTGTGTGTGTGTGTATGTGTGAAAGATAGAAGAGTAGGGATTGCATTCAGTTGAGTTCGCGCAGTCGCTGGGAGCGAGGTTCGACAGATATACCACCAACATTATAGTGTCCATGTATTTTTGCCAATATTTTTCCCCCCAGCAACTGCTACAATTCATCCTTCAATATAATAAAAATTGAATATTTGTAAACACACGCACACACACAATGAGATTAGAAACAGTGGAATAATTGAGTTTGGTGTTTTTTTTTTCTCCTAAATCCTCAATCAAATTAAAGGGATTGTCATTCGATTGAACCGGTTTGTGTCTGTTTGTATCCGTTTGTGCTGTAAACTGTGTGTGTGTGTGCATTGGCAAGTTGAGAAATGTAAAAAATAGTTTTTTAGTATAAAGTAGCACAAAGGTCGTGTGGATATTGACGCAAGGCGCGCGAACCCCCATAGAAGTATGTGTGGCCATGAGGGCTTTTGACAGTTGTGCTTTAAAGACAGATGTCGCTCTCAACACAGATCACAGGTCCACCCCTATCTTAGTAATGCTTTTCCAGTTGTCAACGAGTTTGTTGTTACTATAGAGAAAGATATTCTTCTTGATTATTTTTTTCACTCATGTGTCAATATGTGTAAGTTGTTGCGACCTCATTAGAAGACTCTTTTACCAAAGATAAAGATTGTTGCGACTATTTTACGGCTTAAGTACCGCGAATTGACACTAAAATCTTCGCAATTATTGGGGAAATTTGAGGCAAAGTGTTATTATGGACAGTAGAGCATTCCCCGATTCTCTTGGATCCTTCGAAGTTACGAGGAGCTCTCAAGATATCATTATTATGATTATTGCACTGTAAAACAGCGGATTTTTTCATTAATTACTACCACCAATTGGAATTACGGGGATTTACCGAGACAATTCTGTTGTTTGTTTGAAAATCAGTGGTGAAAAAATAATAATTTTGTGAATTTATTTAATTTTTGAATTTCGGGAATAAAAGAGCGATTTGCAATCTTATTGTGTTTATTTATTGATGGGATTAATGGAATTGTGGAATTTTTTTTTTTAAAGCAAGTGGTTTAGTTACTAGTTGGGCCATACGCAAGGCTATTCAAGTGATACGAAACACGGGAGTGTCGGCCACCATTTTGCGCTGCGCTGAGGTTATTCGTTACAACTACTACTTTTTTCATCAAAACTATGCTTTGAATTTCTAGGAATAATTTTGAAACTTATTGAAAATTATCATCTTCATCAATATAGTCTATCATCGAGTGTTTTTGGCTTCTTTTTTATTGAAGAAGAAGGTTTTTACTGCGTTTTCTTTTGCACGTTGTTTCGTCTCTTCTTGATGCATCTTGAGGTATGATAAGTGGGTCGTGCCATTTCGACACAGACACATCGATGAAAATTCGACGTGTTGTCTTTTTTTATTTTTTGAGAAAGAGAAATTTTTTTCTGTGATGCCAGAGGCTGTGTGCTGTACTCTCGCTAATGAGTACTTCCGTAAATTTTGAGGGAAATCCCATTTTCTTCGGGGTTTGTTTGTTTGTGTGTGTTATTGCGGATTGTAAGAAAATTTTGGATTGTAAACACGAAGTGATATAAAGTCGTGTTTTTCGTACACAAACAAAAACCCAGAAACATGGGCCAAAAATAAGTACAAGTGATGAATTTTTTGATTTAATTAATTTATTAAAAAAAAAGCAAAAATAATTAATTGAGGTAATGAATTATGCCACTTAATCTGTTAATTATTGTATTTAAATACTTCAATTGTGTTGGGAAAATTGTGTGTTGATAGTACTGTTTGTATGTGTGTGTTGGAAATTCTCAAGCAGGAGATCCTCGATGAACACACATTGAATTTACAAGTTGATTGATGAATGCAAGTGAGATTAAATTAATTATTTCAATTCCATTGAAATTCATAATAAAAACAAAATAAAAAATAAAAATAAAACAAAGTAAAGCGTGGACTAGTGTATTGATTTTCTGAAGATTCGGAAAGGTCTCTTCGTTACTCGTGCGCGCGTGTGTACCAGTGTGTGTAGTACGAGTAATGTGATCTTCATATCGTTATTAGAACTTGAAAAACAAAATCATCATTTTTCAGTCAATCAATAATTATTGATTGAAAAAAAAAAATTTTCATCAAGTCCTCTATTTCTGCATCTCCTTTCGTGCCAATTCACTCACACACATACACATACACATACACACGACATACAGTGTGGAACAAAGTGAAATTGAAATTACTGCCGAATGAAATCTGTCAGTGTTATCATCCATTTATCGTGGAATAGGTGGAGGAGGCTGAAAGGGAACAGTGATGTGTAAATCAAAAATTTGATGAAACTCTTAAATGAAAAATCAATTTGTTTAAAAAAGTATTATTCTCATGTGTTACAAGTAACAAATTTTCTGTGATGGAAACTAAGTGACTCAACGAATTACTGAATTATTTATTTATTTGTTTTTTTTTTCATTTTTTTTTCATTTGAATTTAATTTAATTCAATTGTTGATATTTTTTTTTTCTCAAATTCATTTTGATCTGTCGAAAAATTCTTTTTTAATAAGTTGTGAAGTGAAAAAGTTAGTGAGTGGCTGCTGCATCTTGCCGAAGGATTACAGTTCACTGGAGTTTTCCACCTACACTTGTATTACACGTAAGTCTCCTAAACTTGTCTACTCTGTAATTTCATACAGAGGAATTATGTCAAAGCTAATGAGTGACAAAGATATCACAAGGGGGAAATGAAGGAAAAAATAATGGAGAAAAAAACAAGATTTACGTAAAATCATCCTGATAATTTATAATCTATTTTATTTTCATAGTTATAGTGATTAAAGATGATTGTGAGAGAAAAAAAAAAAATTTTGTATCAATTCTTCAATAACCATTTATACAAGATGAAATTCTTAAATCTGATTCAGTGAATCTGTGAGAAATGTGATGAATAAAATGAGCCTCCGAAACGGAAAATTAATTGAAAATTGAGAATTTTCTCATTATTTTGTACTTTTTTTCAAATTTTTCAAGATTTAAAGGAATTCAAAAAATTATGAATATTTTTCAATTATCAATAAATTTTTTGTTTCTAGGGCTTTTTTCATTCCTCACTGCATTCTTTACAGATTCACTGAATCAGATTTGAGAATTTCATCTTTTATAAATTGTTATTAACGATTTTATATAAAAATTTTGATTTTTTTCCGATTGTACCTTCCAATCATCCTTAATTTATGTCTTGGGAGATATAATTCTGAAGATAGCAGATATCTGACCATTTTTTAAAATTTCTTGCACAAGTAAATAGTTACAAAAAAAAAATATTAAAAAAATTTGTACTTATAGTTTTTCGAATTTACTACATGTGGGTTTTTGAAATTTTTTTTAAATATTTTATTTTCTTGAAAAAATACATAAAAAAGGTCAGATGTCAGCTATTTTTAGTGTCATATGGGAGATTGTAGGTTGATATAATACAATACTGAGTTATTGTCAAATTTCGAAGTTCTGCTTATGATTTGAGCTTTTTCGAGCTTTGCAAGACAAAAATGACGAATTATTGACGTTTTTTCTAACATAATAAATAAATCCACACAATAAAATCATCGGACCCTCACGAGTTACTTCCGATTCTTCTAATTTTTGTAATCACCAAAGTAACTGATAAATATTGAACAGAATTAAACGGCAATGCAATTAATGTATGGTTTGTACGATATATTGGAGTCTTTTCTAACTTGTGGAAGTATGCTAGAAAACTTGTGTGCCAAATCATTGAACATCGAGTGCTGGCTAAGTTCCAATGCATATATGTGACTTCGTATTTTGCACACACACATGTCTATATACATATGTATATGTAGACATGTGTGTGTATGCAAATATATATATACATATATTATTAAAGGGAGAATGGTTCTACAAGCATCGTCATTCAGAGTTGAACAATGATAAATACAATGCCCCGTGTGTTTTTTCACACACAGCTCACCAATTTTGACAATTTCACTGTTCCACACAGTATATATATATATATATATATATATATATATATACGTTATACAACAGTAACAAAGTTATCGTGAATGTAAATTGAAAGTTTTGAGGGTAAAACTCTCGGGATACGTGAAAATAAAAAAAAAAGAGGGGAAAACCATTGGAAAACGCGTTTCAATAGTCCGGAGTGATTGGCCTGACTTCGACACCAATCCGATTTGATTTTTTTTTGTGTATTTTCCATTTTTTTGCCTCTGCTTTTTTTTCCATTCCCATTTTTTTTGTTTTGTACTCTTAGAATGATCAAATTGTCTTGTATATTCATGAGAACAATTGGATTTGTCGCTTTTATTATTCTCTGGATGACTAAAAAATAGGGGGATGGAGAAAAGTTTGGAGATAGAAGAGGGATATATATATATATATATTTTTTTTTTCGTCTGAGTACTGTTGGATAGTAACTGCATTCGCGTTTTCTCTCTCTATCTTTTTCTTGATAATAAAAATAATCGCCAGGGTAGAATTGTAGGGTAATAAACGGCTCGGAGTAATAAACGTGATAGGAATGATAAAATAAATACGAAAATACGAGAAAATCGATTAATTTCATTAGTCCAAAGTGAAATCAATCTAATTCCTTTTTTTGGTCTTAATAATAAAAAAAATTCTTGCATGATCGACAGCAATGAAATTTGTATATCGTTTTCAATTCAACAGATTAAACGTAATTATGAGACAATTTATTTCGGTATTTCAAGAAAATTTGGATAGAAATTACAAATTTATTGGATTTCTCGAAGTAGAACAGTTTAATGACATCATTTGTGGAATTAATAATAAATTTTAATGTGAATTGACGTGGAAAAAAAATTGAATATCAAAGTGACAACGAAGCTTGACTATTTAATTTGACAATTAAATCGTTATTTTCATCGTGACATATAGAAATTTTCCAGCTTCTTTATCTTCGTTGATGTTTAATTGATTTTTTGCTAATTAAAAAACAGATACATTAATGAAAATGAATTGTAAATTAATTATTTTTCTCAATTTGATTAATAGAACTTCATCTATCAAACAAAATGAATTGAAATTAATCGAAATAATAGAAACTAAATTTAATTAACGAAACAAATGTTTAATTGAATAAATAAAATGTCTGGTAAAAAGAATTGCTCGAAAATCCATTTGTTAATTCAATATAAAACATTTATCGTCAATGTGAAAACGTGTATGACTCATCTCACTCAATTTTATCCATCTCCAATATTCTTCATCTCTCTATTTCTCTGTCTCTCTCTCTCTCGTTTTTCCGCACTCTTCTGTAGATTCATCTTCAAATTGAAAATCGGGCTTTGCTCTCGTTGGTTCGTTACGATATCGTTCTTCTTCCAAATGTATCTTCTCTTTTTTTCCCCACTTCTGCCCGATGATTTATTTCAACTGCATCGTATTCAATTTCGTGCAAACCTGCATGACGCATAGCCAACACAATCCACATCTCTCTCTCTCTCCCTCTCTCTCTCTGTTTCCTCATCTCGTTCATGGGGAAATGGGTCCAACAGTCGTGGAGCGGTCGTCGGGGTAACGCCAATCTCCCCTCCCCCCCCCCTCTTTTTGTTTTCCTCGCGCTATTCATATCGGACTGGAGCTTAACAACAGTTGATGCATGGGAGAGTAACGTTTCGCCATACAGAGGGGATCATAAAGGGCTTCTTGTGATTGTATACGAATGTTTTATTTGTTCACAGAGAGGAGATGGAAGTTTTGGAGATTAATGATAGAGTAAAATAATTGAAGGTATTTTTAGCAATTAAAGAGGTACGATCGAGCGATTGGGGGGAGGTGGGGTAAAATGGATGTTCTAATTGGAGGGTTCGGGATAGAGATTTTTTGATGATTCTATTGAGAAGCTAAGGATATTTTGGGTGGGAAACATGTGTCATAATTATCCTTTTTTGAGTATTTTACTTTTTTGGTCAATTTTTGAAGGGTTTCTTCTTTCGAAAATCGAAAAAATTCACTTTTTCGGCGATATCTGCGGTTCTGTTGGTTGCAGCTACCTAGGGTTGTCCTTAAATGGAAGGTGAGCTCATTTCTTATCGATTTAGAGGTTTAAATTTCTTAAAATTAATTTTTCAAATATTTATCAGCCATTTTCTGAAAATCTGATTTTGCCCCATAAGTACATGAGAAATTGATAATTTTCTTTCAAACCACCTAAATTGATGAAAAATGAGCTCATCTTTCATTCAAAATAAACCCCAGGTTGCTACGACGAATAAAACCAGAGATATTCCCAGAAATTTGAAATTTTTGAAAACTTCAAAAAAATAACTTTTGACATATGATTTCCGCTGGAAATTTCCTCAGCTTTCCGATGAAATCATCAGAAAAGACTCATCTTCAATATTCTTATCGATTCCGAGTAATTTTCATAGTATGAAATACCAAAACTACCACGTGCCCGTTTTACCCCTTGTATTCATTTTACCTCACCGTCTATTACATGTTATATGAAGTTCAGCTCCCAAATATTTGATAACTTGAGTCAAGTACCTCTTCAAATTACGAGAAAATGAATGTTCCGTGAAATAACAAAATTTCATTAAATAGTAAAAGAAGAAATGTATTTTCTTGAAATTATTCCATCGTAATTTTCACCCATAATTTTACTTACCCATAAAATGTTAAAACAATCAACAAAATTCATCAACTTCATTATTCCATAAACATCAGAATTTTTACCATTAAAATTACTTCATTAATGAATAAAATTGTAACGAATGAATTTAAATTACTCCGTGCAATTGTTTCGAGTAATTTGTGCAATTTTCATAACATGAAAATATATCGCGAAATGATAAGTACGAGTGAGAAATTGTATTATTGTGGTTACGAGGCTGAAAGACCTTCGTCAGAGATGATTTTCTCGTATTTTCCCTTTTTTTTCTTTTTCTTTCATTTTCAACAGCAGAGATTTGTCTGTTCCATTACGAGCACTCAGGAAAATTATTAACAAACTCGACTTCCGCAATTCCAACAATTCAGGATTAACTATTTTGCCTGAAAATTCAAATAGTTGAAGAGAGAAAAGTATCTTTTATTTGATTGATGTAAACCGAGTTACTTACAAGCTTTTATTCAGAAATAATCCTCTCATATATTTTCTTTTTCTTCTAATTATCGCATGACGTGAGAGTATCCCATGAAGTATTGAGTGCTTTGGTCAGATAGGAAAGTGCATTTGACAGGTTTGAAAGAGGCATATCAAGGCTTTATATCGAGTAAGCGCATTAGTGATTCTCTGAGAATTTTTACAACACTTTTTTTCTTTTAACTGGTTCAGTACTTGAGCATAATCTCTCGGTGAATTATTGACATACTCTTTGCCAGGAAATATTTCATCAGCGACAAATTAACAAGCTGTATTAAGGCAGTATCCCGGCGTACGGTCGATAAAACAGGAAAAAATGAGGATTTGTAGGTTTGTTTCCAATGAATTGCTGACAATTCAGGGAAAACATGCTTTAATTTACCCGAAAAAGTGATTAAACTATTCGGAAGTCATATCTTCAGCTTGTGAGTATAATTTTTTTTTGTTTCTTGAATTTTTTTTCACATTATTAATCTCCTATCACATGCATGAGACAGAGAGAGAGGCAAATAATTACGACTACCTTCTAATTAAAATTTCTCAGTAACCATATGGTGAATTGAATATTTTTTTCTTCTATTATTTAGTTAAAATGCTGTTCTCTTCGCCAATTGTTTTTAAATAATAGGTCAACCCTGTGATTTGTCAGTAATTTCGGTATTTCCGTCCGATTTGGGGCATTTCATCCCCAACACCACTATTTTCAGTAACTTTGATAATTCATATCTCAAACTGCACGGACAAAAATTATGAAAAAATTTTAAAAATCATAAAAATACTTGAGTCCGCTGGGATACTACCTTGAAACTCTTTTGAAGTCTCAATTCTTGAAAAATGCCACTTCATCACGTTGTCGCTCAAATAAATTAAATCAATAATTAATACAAGATAATTGAAAATTCTCGGGGATTACTGCGTTAACATGCACCAAGTTTGTGCTATGAAAATTTAACTGCGAAGCTGTGCGATGATTGAGAAATCTGAATAACACTGTAAATAACCCAAGTATATGACCTGAACTATAATTTCCGAGGATAATACTGGGTACTTCAGGGAATTAGTGTTTTAATGGCTAGTTAACTTGTGTATAAATTGAAAATTTTACA
The DNA here is from genome assembly GCA_963921955.1 of Aleiodes alternator. NCBI lineage: Eukaryota > Metazoa > Arthropoda > Insecta > Hymenoptera > Braconidae > Aleiodes > Aleiodes alternator. Next base: position 14,051,595 of record OY998101.1, read on the forward strand.
TTTATTATTGCTGGGGAGGGATGAAATATCGTACGTGACAGATTTAAACTAGTATAGTCATGAATCGAATTCAAAGATTAAAGTATTAAATGAATTTTAAATAAAAGTCTGAATCTGAACAATCTGTTGGAATTCTGTGTAAATTAACTGTTTTGTTAGATCAAAATTAATTTTAAAAAAGGAATTCTAATAATTAGGGAAAAAATTGGAATTTAGAAAAAATCCTTAGAGAAAGGGGGAAAAAATGAAAATTTACGATCCCATTTGGAAATTAACAACCGCCTGATAATTTTGTAATAAATTATCGTTTTCGCTGTATTTTCACAAGCCATCGCGATTTATGATTTAAAAAGTTCTATCAACATAAATACAATTAACTTGACAATATTTACAAGTTTATAGACGGAATACAAGCTGAAAAAGCATACACACTGAAAAAGCTGAGCATAGAATATGAACTTTTTGTTCATATATTATATGCACTGTGTAGTGCATAAAATATGTACTACTGTTTTTTGGTATGAAACATGCACTATTAGAACTATGTTAAATTTTGAGCACATAGAATATGGTGATAATACGCTCATTTCATGTTTTCTGTAAATGCATAGAATACGAAAGGATAAAAAATATAAAATATGTTCAAGGTAAACATATTAGTACATATTTTATGCAAAAATTGAGTGCATAAAACATGCATAATTAGAGCATATTGTATGAAATGCTCTGTTCATATTCTATACTCAACTTTTTCTGTGTGTAGCGACTGCCGTCAGGCTTTTACATATATTAAACTGGTAATGTGGGGTTTTATAAGACCAGTGAGGGTGGAGGTAATTCAATTGAAAATTGGTAATAGGGAAAATCATTATTATTAGCAAAGCATCCTATTAGCGCAATTTCCACAAACGTGAAGTCATCCTTTTCGAATCTTGTAAAGAAAAAATCCCGATTAATCCATAAATAATCAATAAAATTGGTCAATTCTTCGTCGAATCAGTTTTTGTTTTTTTATACTTATTTAACGTCGCCATCTTTTCGCTAAGATTATGCCAATCAGCGACGCAGGTTCATGGTGTGTCTGTGGACAAAGCTTCAAATCTTTTTTTTTTTTTTTGAATCAATTTCAAGTATTTTCAGCTATTATTCACTCGATCAAATTTAGCTACAAGAATTTTCTCCTTTTCCTTTTCTGATGTTACAATGAAGAAAATACTTTTGCCATCTCACGACAGTAATCAACTACCGGATCATAGCCCCTATGTACCCAGAGATGTGGTGTAATGTGGGTCTGGGTAGAATTCGTATGAAATTGATAACTGTCCTGTTCAACACTCCATTGTTTGTATCAAAGTTCCCTGAGAAAAAGCGCAAAGGGAAGTGAAAGAAAAATAGAGAGAGAAAATGACATTGAAGTGTAGATATATCGCTTGGATAATTAATGGCGGTTCGAGGAGTGAAGAAATTAAAAGAAATGTTCACAGAACAAAAGTTAAAGTGGAACAGTAGAAATATTACGAGTCATGAGTTCTCATTAGTGGAAGGAAAAGAAGAGAAATGAGGATGAAAGAGAAAGAAAAATGACAAAGCCAAACAATAATGCGAAGTGATACAAAAAAAAAAAGTTTTTGAGAGATATGATGGAGATGTGAAAGAGGATGTTCATTAAATTCTACTTTAATTGCGACAGAAGATGCGGCGAGTCATTATCTTTGGCTTGGGGAGTACTAATTCAGAGTGATCGATCGCTACGCAATTAATTAGTGGGAGGTTAGAGGTAAAGTGGGTATATCAAGTCGTTTTATGGAGTGAAAATCGGTTGAATGGAGTAAAAGTGTTTGAGATAAGATATTTTCGATGATTTTATTAGAAAAATGAGGAACGTTTTGGTGAGAAAAAATGGGAAATCATTGATTGAAGTGCGAAGGAATTTTGCTGCAATTTTTCCTCAAAAAACTTCAATTTTCATTCAAAAAACTGATTAAAAAAAAAAATGAATTCCTTCAGAAAAAAATGCCTTTTTCCTAAAAAAATTGAATTCTTTTTTGTTCAATCGATAAAAATTAATTCTGATATATGTGTTTCACCTCGAATTTTCTCAGCTTTCCAACGAAATCATCAGTAATATTCTATCTTGAATTGTTCCATCAAACTTCTCATTTTCCTCTATTCTCCTCCAATTATTCCTGTGAATAATTCAGTGCAATTTGACTTCTCTCGAATTTCTCCTGAAACCTCGATTGATTCATGCTTCAAGGAATTTCTCAATTCCACTGAGAACACTGCCACAAGTTTTTTTCTCATTCTGGCAGTGTCATAAAATCCTTTTATAATCTCAGATTAGAAGAGATAATACCGAGCGCCTCAGCTTCCCCATGTTAAGTAGAAAATCGTGTTTCAAGTGAGCATCATAGGTGTTTCAGTGGATGCTAAAGATTTTGGTGAGGATTTAGGCTTTCAACCAAGTCTAAGTGCTGCAATATCACTTCTAAGTCCATCTTCACTCGGTTATGTAGGAGTTTCGAGTATAAGGAGGACGTAAATAAATTTTAACTATTTGCAAACGATTTTATAAATCCAATTTATTTACAATTCTTGAATTTTCATGTTTTTTATCATCACCTTAGAAACAAAGGGGCATAAGTGCTATGCTTATCCACCTCACTTACGCCTCTTTGTTTCTAAGGTGACGATATGATGAAAATTACGGGGAATCTGTATAAATATTTGAGATAGGATTTTTCTGATGATTCTATTGGAACGCTGAGGAAATTTGCGTTAGAAAACATATGTCAGACTTCATTTTTGAAGGATTATTTGGAAATTCGACTTTTTCAGCTGAAAATTAGGGGTTTGATGATTTAAAAATTAAAATGTGCCACTTTTTTTGGGAATATCTCCGGTTTTATTGATCTTAGCGACTTGCGGTTGATCTTTAATGAAAAGTGAGTATCGTATCGAGATTTTTTAATTAAATTGATACAATGTAAGGATAAAAACGATTTTTTTAAGGTCTTGGTAGGGCAAAAATGGATTTTCATAAAATGACCCATAAATTCCTGAAAAATCGATCATTTTCATTTCAAAACACCTTAAATCCATGGCAAATGATCTCGCCTCTCATTTAAGACCAACCCGAAGTCGCTATGACCAATAAGACTAGAAATATCTTTTAAAAAAAGTGAAAAAAATCGAACTGTTTGACTCCAAAAAGTTGAATTTTCGAAAAATTCAAAAAAATAAAGTGTGATACGCGTTTCTTACTGGGATTTTCCCCAGTTTTTCAATGAAATCATGAGAAAAAAATTATCTCAAGCCATTTTTCTGAAATCCCCATTTTACCCCACTTTCTTCTCTATAGATTGATATATCAATCGTCAATGAAATTCTGCTTGAATCAATTTCTATAAAATTGGAATTCCAAACTAAAAAAAAAAGGTGAAATAAGGTTAAATGAGAAGAAGGAGAAGAAAGACATTAGGCTCCAACATATCTACAGTACATCAATGGTTGACTGGGTATGTAAAGCCACAGATAGGCACGATTCACTAGTACAGTAAAAGCAAAGCACGAAAATCCCTCGTTGTGAGCTGAAACCAGGGACTGACGAAGGCTTGAGAGAAAAGGAGTGAAGAGAGAGATGAAGAGAGAGCATTGAATTGTGAATTCACGGCTTGTGCTCTCCCCTGCGTTTCGCTGATAGCACATTAGGGTATTACGACTCTACCCAGGGCATTCGATCAATGTTCAATTCCTCAATAGAAATCCAGTGGCATTCGACCATTCTGTCTCTCTGCTTCATCTGTTATATCCACTGATTATTTTTCCTTCAATCATTATCCTTTTCTTTTTTCAAAAACACACACAGCCGAGTGGGGTCCAAATTCAATCTATTATATTACACGAAATTATCGTTATTATGATTTACTGTGTTTTGCAATACGTGTTTATTGTTTCGTAAATGGTGTGGTACAATTGAAAACTGAGGAAATTGAATTTGATGATATTTCCGTTATATTTGAACCGGAAATTGTCTGTATTGGTGATTCCTTATCTACTTGGAGGGCTTGTGTTCCCTATCTGGAAAGGGCAATTTTCTTCTTTTTCCGTCTTTTTTTCTTTCATTTCACTCCGCAGATTGGGGGCTTCACCTTTCCATATCATATCGGAGAATTTCTTGTAACTCTGAATGATGATGACCCTGAAGTTAAAAGAAAATTGAAGGAAAATTGTTTTTTTTTTTTAAATATCAGGCACAATTTTTTGAAGAATGATTTTTAAAAAATTCGTATTTGAAAAAATCATGTAACATCTCTGTTTTATAAATTTCCGTTTTGTTTGTTGAACTATGATAATACTAGAATGTATATATATAGGGGAGACTAGGGCGAAATGGACCTAAAAGATAAGATGATTCGAGCTTTTTTCAAAAAAGCAGCGGTTGCTATGAAAAATCTGAAAAAATTCACAAACAATATAGACACTTCGGATTTTTTCATCGCTCCTTCACCCCGAAAAGAATTCCTAAATGATGATGACACAGTGGTCCATTCTGCCCTACTCGCTCCTATATATAAATATGTTGATATTTACCCACATTGAACAAGATAGATCTATGATTCAAGCTGCATAAAATTAGAAAAAAAAGTTGACAAGAAACTCATTTTCTTTTATTTTAGAAAATTGTATTGTGAAAATTTGTACTGATAACATGATAACTGTTTCATGTAAACTCGTGATTTTATTCTCTACTTTTTGGTTGAAACAGTGTCATAAAGTTTATTGGAAATACAGGCGCACAAGTATTTGGATTATTCTCACACAAATGCTTTTTGTAAAATATATGGGTGAAAATGGCTCTATGGCTCCTCTTTTCTATCTATGCTAAATCCGGATTCAGCAATCGAGTGTCTCACAATCCAACAGATTATCCCTCTTTTCTCCATAAAAGAAGAAGAAGAAGAATAAAAGAAGAAGAGGTGGGAGGGGAAAAAAGAGGAAAAAAGAAAGAGAATGCTCCATTTTTACTTGCGCATATCTTCAATCTCTATTGGTTTTTTTTTCTTTTCTCTTCTTTTTTTTTCTTCTTTTGCATTCTAGACTACTCGTAACTCTCCTTATCTAACACCGAGAGATGAACGAAAAATTTCATTTCGCATCAAAAAATAGTTGTAAAGCTCTGCGAGAATAAGCGCAGATTTTATTATGTCAAATTTTTTGACCTTCTTTTCTCTGAATTCACTGCTATGAATTTTTACTGAAATTTTAAATAATTACGTCATTGAAAAATGAATAAATCATGGATTTTCAAATAATTTCATGCCTGAATATCAATACAATTTATCAAATTCAGTTTAATTGTTTCTTGAAAATTTAGTAAAAATAGGAAACATTCAAATAAAATTGAAAATGCAAGTCATTTCCATTCTCAATACTCATGTTCAGTTGAAAATTCAAGTAATCTGTACAATTTCCGTCTCAATTCTACTTAAAACTCATAGATTCCTTTGAATGTCCTCTGAAAATCGCAGATTTCATAACCATCTTCCAATGACAAAAAATTTAATATCACATTTATGAAAATTCCCATCAAATTGTCTATGAAATTGTGCCATTTTTTTTCTAACAGTGTTGATGGAAAATATTGGGATTGGGTCACTAATCTCACGCATTTTGCTTCTCGAAAAATAAAAATTCAGTGTTTGTTATGAATTTCAATGAATTAAGAACACAATTTTTTGTGCATAAAAATTTAATGGAAATTTTCGATAGAACATTGTTTATAGTATCAGATTTATATTACATCATCATGTACATGCAATACACGAAGAAATAACGTATACTGAATGTTAAAAAAAGAAGAAAAAAAGGAAAAAAATTGGAAAAGGAAGAAATTTACAATTTATACTTCGTAAACACGGACCACAATGGTGATAACCTGGTCACGCATTTCCTAACGAGATCCTACGAAGTTTTCCATGCAAGCCCAATTATCTTGTCCATCAACGTATTGCGGAAGTTAACCAGATATATCGATCCATCAAGAATAAAAAAAGGGGAAAAAAAACGAGATTAAGTCAATTGGAGGGGATTTCCGAGGGTTCGAGTGATGTTACACAACTAAAAATAAAAAAACAATTTAATCCTCGCATTAATTGATATTGCTGAGAAAAATGATTTGAATTCGAAAACTTAAAAAATTCATAAATTGCTTGAAAATTTCGTCTGCTTGGTGCAAATATCTTAAGGGCTTCATTTCTATCATAGATAATAGTTAAATAGTTTATAAATCTCATTACATCAAACATAATTATTAGGGAGACGAAGGCAAAATGGGCCAGTTCGTCAAAATGATTTGACATTTTTTGAGAGTGAAGGAGTCTCCAAAAAAAATCTGGAAAAATATTGTAATGAAATGAGCGGACATTCGACACTTTTTTACAATTAACGGATATTCGACAATTTTTTAGATTAAAAAAAAAAAAAACTAGGGGTGAGCAATTGCTCGCTCGCTACGCTCGCTCGCGAATAGAGGAGTGCGTAGTTGCTCCCTCGCTACGCTCGCTCACGAATGGAGGAGTGCGTTATTGCTGATTAGAAGGAATTAGTGAGAATGTGTTGTGCGACTTTAAGCTACACTAAGAACTTCCCGATAATTTCTCTCACTTACTATTAGAAAAAATGATGAATGATAAAAACGATAAATAACAACAGACATGATCGTGGAAACTATCACGAAATGTTGAGGAAATCTCAAAATATGGAGATCAATAAAAAAATCAATTTTTCCTTTTCGGGGGTAGTGCATATACTTCTCTTTTTGGGAAATTAAGAAAAACTTGATAATGTTTTTCGTGAAGAACTAAGAAAGTACTGGATCGATTCCGATCAAAATCTAATGACTGCGAATTTATGTCAAGATGCTTCGATTACGACATCGATCACCTCGAGCAGATTATTTATTTATGAGAAAACGTGAACGAAGAAATTGATCACGGACATACACACACACACACACACACACACACAAACACAAACACACAGACATGATCGTGAAAACTATCAAAAAATGTTGGGGAGGTCTTAAAACATGAAGATCGATCGAAAAATCGATTTTTCATTTTCGGGGCCATTACATAAACTTTCCTTATCGGGAAGTTAATTATTGTAAAGAAAATTTTTTTAAATATTCCCGCTTCTAGATTCTTTATTTTTCTACATGAACATATTTGTCATTTTTTTTTTTTAATAATAGATCTGTTAAAAGAGAAAGAAAAACTGAAAATTACAGAAATCTACTATTTTCAGGATGATGAAAATATTCACCAACAAACTCCACATATTGGAGTATCTTCTCAATTTTTTCCGATTTTTTCATGAAGTCTTTCGTTCAAAAAAAAATTCCTGAATTATATTGTTGAGGGAGGTCCATTTTACCCCATTATCCACGGAATTATAATTTTTAATTTCTTCATACATAAGCAATAATATAAATAATAGATAATTTCTCTAATTTCAATATTTCTAACATTTTCCTCTCAATTTTCCAGTTTTTAAGAGAATTAATGGTTTTCCCCATTGTTTTTCAGAAATTCTGGTATGCCTAGGCCACAGATAAACGATTTGAGAGACGCAAAGTGTGGAGAAGTTGATAAAACTGATTCTCAGAAGACACTGGCATCTGTTAATACACGTGCCAATAGTGAAGTGCTGACCGATAGTAAGCTAAAGGACGTGAGATACATGGATAGTGGTATTATTACGAGGTACGAGGCTCGGTGAGCACCGAGACGGGGCGAGCAACCCCGTTACCTCGGTCAACAATTAACAACTCTCTCGTCTACAACCGTCGACGAACAGCAGAACAGGTCTGCATTAATCCTTTTGTGTATCTATGTTAGTGAAATTATGTTAATGAGTTTTCCACATTATTCCCTGGGAATGAAATTCAATTATCCTGTAGAATAGTAAAAGCAGTAATGCACTATAATTAATTATTTTTTTTTTGGATTGCTTGCAATGACTGTAGACTTCTTGTATTACGGTAGTATTCCATCGTACGATCGATAGAACAGGAAAACATGAGGATTTGTAGGTTTGTTTCCAATTAGTTGCTGACAATTCAGGGAAAACATGCTTTAATTTACCCGAAAAAAGTCAATAAACTATTCGAAAGTCATATCTTCAACTTGTGAATATAATTTTTTTTTTGTTTCTCGAATTTTTTTACATTACTAATCTCCTATCACATACATGAGACAGAGAGAGAGTCAAATAGTTACGACCACCTTCTAATTGAAATTTCAAATAACTATACGGTGAATTGAATATTTTTTCTTCTATCATTTAGTTTAAAATTTCGTTATTTCCGTCCAATTTAGGGCGCTATTTTCAGTAACTTTGATAATTCATCATATCTCGTAAACTGCACGGACGAAAATTATGAAAAAATTCAGAAAAATGTAAAAAACGATAATGTTTGATACAGCATCAAAATTATGCTGGTTCAACCGTCCCCAAGTCTCTTCCCCCTCTGATTACTTCCCCTCACTTCAATGAGCCTGGAGAAAGAGAAATTTAGCCTATGAGGAAGAAAGTCAAGTCACAGAATAGGCAAGATGGCGACAGCAGAGTAAAAGCAAGTGAAAATGTACGTCGTAGGGGTTTAGTACTAAAGTTTCGTTGTATTCGTACTCGAGCCGTATTCTCTCTCTCTATTTCCCCCCTTTCCCACTCCCTTTTAACATTCACTGTTACTTGAAACTCCCATATATAGCCCGCATGAGGTTTGCAACTCGGAGGAAGCATATTTGGGTCAAATTAATTTGCTTCAACCATAGAGAATACGTAGTGCAAACGTAGTTGGTCTTGTCGTACCTCCTACACTTACCAAAGGTACAGACCAACACGCTATGAGAATTTATCTATACATATATATAAATTTTACAGAAATTTTCTGCATGACTTTGTGTGTGTTGACTCATTAGGGGGGGGGGGGGGGGGAGAACTCATCATTGATATGTACTACTTGTCTATTAATTATTCTTGAACTTAATGTTTATTGAGTTTATTTCAAGGAATTTCGTTGACTCTCGTCGTCGTCGTCGTTGATACCTCGACACTCCTCATAAATTCTGTGTGTGTGTATGTGTGTGTATGTATGTATATGTAGAAGCCTCGAATTTCTGGTATTCTCATAGTCCAATAATTGGAATGCCATTGTCTGAAATCAATGGCAATTATCAGATCATTGGTCATGCTACTGAACCATCAATCGGCTCCTTCCATAATTGATGACTTTGCATCCCATTTACTCCGATGTCATTGATTTATTGGACTTTAAGTACAATTAATACGCTGATATTGATGGTTATTTAATATATTTCAAATATATACATCAATGACTATCAAATAATGTCTGGTTTATACAAAATTGTAAATTATCTTTCATAGGCATGAAACGTGTAAATGCATCATTTTTGTACTATATATAGTATAAAATGATGCATTTGTGCAGGAAAAGCCAGCCATGAGTTATGAACTTCTTGTACATAAATCATGCACGATTAGAAACGTAAATATGCGCTAATTGCGTATCAATCATGTAATATTTTGCGTTCATAATTCATGCTGATATAGCGCATGATTTATATTCTCATAAATTCATAATGCATCTCTTCGCAATGTATATGATGCAAATAGATGCATTATGCTGTCAATAAACACGAACTTGCACCAACTATCCTATTACATTTGTAACACAACTCTTCATCATTGTCGTAACACAATACCAGATGTATATCTTCTTGTTCTTTCTTATTTTTTTTCCAATTCCTTTTCATAAACTCGTCTTTCATGATACACACAAAATGAACAATGGAAATTTCCTAACAGCCAACACACAGCCAAAGACTTGTGAATTTACGCAGCCTTGTATTTTGTCAGTTTCTACTGCGAATACAATTGCGGCCAGAAGCTTTCTAGAGTATCCATTGTAAACAACCATTTGTCAGCTCAAGACTAGTGTAGGTTTCCACCCACTCGACCCATCTCACTCTCCAGTGTCTTCTTCTCCTTCTCCTCTTCTTCTTCTTCCTACACAGCCTTTGACTTTCTGTAGTTGGCTATATTTTTCATTTTTCTCCCTCATGACTATTTCTTGTATGTTTTTTTTCGCTTTACTCCCAGTTGTCCTACTTTGTCTACTTCAAATTGCATCCTATTCGTATATTCTGAACACAATGACAAAGGGTAGAATTGATTCCTCAGTGACTTCCTTCTACCTTCCGTTGATCAATTTCTCCCCTTTTCTATCGAACATTGAACCCCTTTTGTGTGTGTGTTTCTCTCGATCGCAATCATTGTAAATTCGCTCTCACTTTGAATTGTCGGGGATTCAATACACAATTTCATTCAGAATGAGGATGTAGCGGGGGGGGGGGGGAAGGGTGGGATAGAAGAGAAGAGAAAGAGGACATAATTTTGGAATTATAGCGGAAGTTCGGGGAACAAAGACACAATTTTATGTTTATGAGGTTTTATGGGGTGGAATGGATGAGAAATAGGGAAAATTAGGGGCTAGGATTTTTTTCTGATGATTTCATAGAAATTATGAGAAAATTTGCGATGGAAAATATATAGAAAAAATTAATTTTTGAGAATTTTTGAATTTTTTTTCAGTTTTTTTTAAGGAAAATTAAAGGTCTGATCCTTTAAAAATTGGAAAATCTGACTTTTTTGAAGATATCTCTGTTTCTATTGGTGGCAAGGACTTGGGATTGGTTTTGAATGAACGGTGTCATCATTTACCGTTAATTTATGTGGTATTGAGAAGAAAATAATCCATTTTTAAATTTTTTCTTAGACATAAATTGATTTTTACAAAATTGCTCATAAGTATCTCAAAACTTGATAAATTTTCTTTCAAAACCATATAAATTGATGGTAAATGATCTCACTTTTCATTCAAGACCAATACCAAGTCGCTATGACAAATAGAACTGGCAATATCCTCGAAAAAATGGAAAAAAAATCGAAAATGAAAATTTCCGCTCAAAAAACTAGAATTTTCTGGAAAATTGAAGAAAATCATCTCTGACACACGATTTCCACCGGAAATTTCCTCATCTTTGCAATGAAATCATCAAAAAACATCCATCTCAAACCATTCCATTGAAATACCCATTTTACCCCACTGTCCCCTATCAACGAAATCCCCAATAGTTCAGCATCAATGAAAATTTTTCATTTATTTCTCTATAAAAGGTTACATTTTATTTTCCCTTTTTTTCTCTCTTTCTCTTTTAATACTTCCGGTTTCCGCCAAAGAATAAAGGTTAGTCACGTTTTTGGGTCATGCTACGTGACTCGAGGAGTATCCAAAAGTAGAGGTGCTCGATAACTCTCCCCCTGGATTTTGCTTCTTGGTAAATTTTCTCGTGGCTAGTGGACGAGGCACGTACATCGATTAGTAAAACTCTCTCTCTCTCTTTCCCTCTTCTCATCACTCGATGTATTTTCTCGTACTTCCTCTTTCTCTATTCCTCGACTAGAAACGAAATTTTCACTAGTTTGTGCAGAGGGGTGCAAGTGAAAAAAAAAATTAAAAAATTCTTTCTCACTGCGTACAGGATATTAGCTGATTCAGTTCTGAATGAAAATGTTCGTGATGGTATTTTCAAGCTGAGAGTAAATATACATAAAAGAGGTATTTTCTGTACACTGGGACGAAAGTGAGACTTTCGGCCCTCGCTGCGCTCGGGCGTAAGCTCACTTCCGTCCCAGTGTGCAGAAAAATAGTATACACACCTTGGGCAGTAAGAAAGCCTCAAAGCACATGTTCGTTGACCTCGGCTTCGCCTCGGCCAACAATTACATGTGCTCTGAGACATTTCTTACATTACTGCCCTAGGCATGTAATATACTATTACAGAACTTTAATGGAATTGGGGAATGGCTCTTGGACTCACTCTCTCTATCTCTATCTTTCTCTTTTTCTATACATTGAAAATGAGTAGAGGTATTATTTCTGTTTTTTTTTCGTTTTCTTCTATGCCATTGTAAATTTTGATGCTGGCAGAATATTTTGGGGTTTACAGAGTCTCCAAATTTCAGACAATGCTCCTTCCGGATTTGTAGTTATCCGGATGTAATTTGGTTGTACAGGGCTTATGACGACGTATCCAGGAAACCATAGTGGTTTGATACTACCATTTATTTGTATTTTACTGGTGAATTCGGGTGACTGCGGAAGCCAATGGTTTTTATCCCCGAAATTTCCTGTGGTTGATCCATTGGGACTGTAAAAAATTAGTGTAAATTTTGATGATAAAAGTTTTTAATGAAATTATGGAATTTGAGAGGTTTTTTTGTTAGGGGAAAGCGGGGTAAAATGGACACATGTTAGTTTTGATGTTTTATCCTATGGAAATGACTCGAAATCGATGGAAATATTGGAGATAGGTTTTATCTAATGATTTCATCGGGAAGCTGAAGAAATTTTACATAAAAATCATGTCAGAAGTTATTTTTTGAATTTTTCAAAAGTTCCATTTTTTGCTCAAGATTTGAAGGTGAAATACTTCTGTTTTTGAAAAATTTCCGTTTTTTCAGGAATATTTCTGGTTGCATTGGTCATAGCAATCTGGGATTAATCTCAAATGAAAGGTGAGTTCATTCCTCATGGATTCATGTGGCTGGAAAAGAAATATATCAATTTTTGAAGTATTTATGGGGCAAAAACAGATCTTCAGAAAATGATCTATAAATATTTGAAAAATTGATGAAAAAAAAATTGAACCACATGAATCGATGAGAAATGAGCTCATCTTTTAGTTGAGATCAACCGCACGTTGCTGCGTCTAATAGAACCGAAGAAATCGCCCTTCAAAGCTGGGCCAAAAAAGGAAAATTTTCAGAAAAATTGTACAAAATAATTTTAACATGTTTCCCATTTTTAATTTGTCTAACTCTTCAATGAAATCATTGAAAAATCTCTCTCTCGAACCATCCAATTGAAATGTCCATTTTCTCCCACTTTCCCCTACGTTGAGTAGCCAATTGGATCAGCATTGTTTGGGTCTTTAGTGTTTGTTGGCGGAAGTTTCCTATATTCTGTCTCATCAAGGCCTTCATTATCTTGGATCCTTCGATTTCCAGATTGTTCAATGCCCGAGGCTATTGGAGATATGATTTCTCCACCCTCATTAATAATTCCTCCACTCGTCCGTTTATATTCCGAACTTCTCCTAGAAGAATCTAAATATTCACATCACACATTGAATTCACATTCAACTCTTTTATTTCCCCTCCTCAAATTATCAGTTAGTCTCAATAGGGAAATAAAGATTGGGCGTCTTTTGCTCTTCCTCCTCTTTCTTTCTTTCCTCTTCTCAGAAAAAAAAAAAAAAAAAAAATAGTTGGCTACAATACTTACACGATGGATGATCACGAGATTCTGCAAAAACTTTTTTAAATATATTGTCTGGACTAAGGGAGCTGAGATCAGCGCCTTCAACTTCGGACATAAGAAGGACTTCCGCAAGGATATCTGGTTCCGGTCGTGTCTCTATACTATCTTGAATGCAGTTTTCACGAGTTGGTTTTATCTTTTCAAGAAGACGCGAGAGCTGCGTTCTGAGAGCATTTCTTCGATGTTTATTTGCACACCGGCTTCTTGGTTCTGGTGTAAAAATCAGATTTTTATCTCTCTTGAGAGAGGGAAAAAGGATGGGGGGGGGGCGGGGGGTAAAAAATGAGAGAAAGAAATTTCGTGTGAAACTAAATAAAATGAAGAAAAAAATTACGTTTTCTTCGCTCTTTCTGATAACGATGATACTCATCATGTTTCGAGGAAAAATGAGGAGTTTCACATTGGTTTTTTCGCTTCTGTGAAAATGGAAAATATTCAGTGAGACATTTTCAATGTTACTTCACAATGGTATTTGCATTAGAGATAAAAATTTACACTTTTTTCTTCATTACTTCTACTGGAATTCTCGGAATCCTCGTCATCACTACTGTAGCTATCATCTTTAAAAGCATGGCATTCAGATTCTTCTGCCTTTTCTTCAATTATTGAACAGCCACATTCATCGTTATCTGGCTCCTCATATTTTCTGGGTCATAAGAGGGAGAAGTGGGGTAAAATGGATACGAGGGGTGAAACGAACATGTGCTAGTTTTGGTATTTCATGAAAATTAGTCGAAATCAATGGAAATATTGAAGATAGGTTTTATCTAATGATTTCATTGGGAAGCTGAGGAAATTTTCCGTGAAAATCATATGTCACAGTTAATTTCATAAGTCCGTTTCTATAGCGAATTGAGTGACGACTTTTTTTAGGGTGAAAGACAAAGATGTTTGGGAGCTCTCAGAACCGGAAATTCAGGAGACGTCAGATTTGGAGGGGAGTTGTAATTTTTAATTTGCGTATTCCTTCTTCGTCCCTCAAATTTTTGGTTTCAAGGAATCCACAATATCATCGTCTTGCACCACAAAAAAAATCGTCTCTCAATTCGCCAAAGGAAATTTATAAGAAAAAAATATGTACAAACGAGAAAATTCCGATTTCGAGGGCTTTCAAGCACGTTTGCTTTCCACACTTGAAAAAATCATCTCTCAGTTCGCCATAGGACCGGACTTATGAAAAAAAATAAGCAAATAATGAAAAATTTGAAACTTGAAAAAATTAACGTTAAAAAATTAATTTCAACACATGTTTTCCACCTAAAATTTTCTCACCTTTCCAATGGAATCATTAAAAAATCTCTATCTCGAACAATTCTATCATAATATCCATTTTACTCCACTTCCCCCCCCCCCCCCCATTGAATCAATTAAATAAATTACCCTCAATTTTTCCCATATTCTCAAACATCACAAAATTACAATTTAATATTTTCTCCTTTAAAATTTGCACTGAATACTCACGAACACATTGTAGCATAATGTAATGGCTCTCGAGCATGTTCTTGACATGTTGAAAACTTTGAAGATCTTATAGAAACACTTTTCGCACAAATAGGTCGTGTTTTTTTTACAAGAGATACACAGTTAAATTTTATCCCTAACTCTCCCATTTTTTCCTCCATTTTCCTGCATAAAATAGAGTACTAACACTTGAAATTTCTTGAAATCATCCCCAAGAGCTTGGTTACTTTATTCTTTCTTTCATTTTTTGCCTCACTGCATCTCTTTTTTTTTAACGTGTTTTGTTTTTTCCAGTTACAAAATCATATTTTTCGAACAAGAAAGAACTTTCTCTGTAATTGCGCTCAACCTCTCTATATATATACATATATATATCTCAAGATGACTATTTCCTTGCAAAACTATTGCTTTAAATATGAAAAATTTGATAATAACTTTTTAATGTATGAAAATCCTAGCATCAAGTATTAAAGTATACAAAAAAAAAAAGTTAATAGAGTCCATCATCATTATAACATTGAAGTAATCATCACATTTGACTTATTGAAGAATTAATTATAATTCCATTGTTCATGAGCAACTATGCTCCTCCAACTTTCTCATATTAAATTCTGCACTTCTCTTAATTTTTTTTCCTTCTTCTTTTTGCTTCTCTCTATTTTCTCTCAGTAATCTTTTTGATAAACTATTCCATTAAACTGCACTTCCTCTCTTCATAATTTGCATCGACTATTAATAAATTCTCTTTCTACCATATTCTCTCTATTTTCAGTTCATTGTAACAGCTTCATAAAATAATGATAATCTTCTCAAATATATCAATGATAAATTTATCGTTGCAACAAATTGATTGTTGGATTTTCATGCAATTCAAATACGAGAATGATTACTCTGCAGCATATCAATCGATCAAAACCTTTGATAAAGAAAGAAAAAAAAAATTAATTCATTAGAGTAAATATAATTACACTATCGAATTCTCTCTCCATGAACAATAATTCCACTGCATACATGCGTTTCGTGTACATTGATCGTAATATTCTGCAGCATTAATTAGTCGACGATTAATCCAGCAAATTAATGTCCCTGACAGACATCACGTATTCCACCTCTTGCTGGTGTACTGCATGAGTACTGGTGCACCAATGAAATTCCCATGCTGTTGCCTATGGGAGAAGTTATTTATTGCATTGCACTGCAATATCACATGTGTACCATTGCCTGGGCCATAATAGAACTCAATTACACACGTATCTTATGATGAGAGAAAAGTGGGGTGAAATGGGTTATTGCTAGGAATTGGGTTTGGGATTGAATATTTTTTTTATTTAGTGCTGTTGACCTTTTATTTTTTTGATGGGGTATCAAAGATGTTTTTTTTACCGTGTAATTTATGAGATATGAATTAAAAAAAGTTACTGAAAATAGTGGTGGTGGAGATGAAACGCCCTAAATCGGACGTAAATAACGAATTATTAAAAAACCACGGGGTTGACCCATTATTTAAAAACAATTGGCGAAGAAAACAGCATTTTAACTAAATAATAGAAAAAAAAAATATTCAATTGACCGTATAGTTATTGAGAAGTTTTAATTAGAAGGTAGTCGTGACTATTTGCCTCTCTCTCTGTCTGATGCATGTGATAGAAGATTAATGTAAAAAAATTCGAGAAGCAAAGAAAAATTATATTCACAAGCTGAAGATATGACTTTCGAATAGTTTCATCGCTTATTCGGGGAAATTGAAGCACATTTTCCACGAATTTATCAGCAATTAATTGGAAACTCACCTACAAATCCTCATATTTTTCTGTTTTATGGAGCGTACTTTGGGATAAATTTCGAATTTTCAAATCAATTGTTCACCAATAATTATGTTTGACAATTTCCCACAAAAACATTGATAAATAACGTCAAAAAATTGGTTCAACAATTCACTTTATTCCGTTATCCCTTGATCTGAAATTGAATTTCCTCAAAAATCGAAAAAATCGTAGCTTTAATTTATGATGAAAGCAATTCTTTAAAAAAATCATGTTGAAAGCGCATTTCAACAGGATCATCAAAAATCTCCTATTTCATGTACATCAATTAATTCCAAGCTCTTCTCATCACGTAGAGCATCAAATTCCCCTGTTAATTCTCGCCGCCCTTTCCCTATACATATATACATATATATATTTCTGACCCGATAGAATATCGTGGAAAGCCTTTTTCGTTTCTATTACAAAGAAATAAATGTTCCATGATAAAAAAAGAATTGGAAAAATTAGATTAAAAATTGTTGTTATGAGCAAATAGAAATGTATTAGTATTACACACAGCAAAGTACATAACTGTTAGCGTATCCTATATTCCACAATGTGCAGGGGTCAGTTGCGTAAGTCACACTATTCAAACACAATTGTTCACACCCCCTAAAGTCTCTTAATTAACTAGCTGTAATTAACAAACGTGCCTAAGAGCCGCAAAGCCGTTAGATGTACAACGGGTTATGCAGTAACTTTGTGTGAGCTTTCCATCCGTTTCACGTAAAACTTTGTTGAGATTCCATCGAGTTATAACTAAAGTGCAATAAGATATACCCAGTGAAACCTCATGTAGTACATCGAGTTTCTATGAGTTTCAAAGATTCACTTCCAAATCACATGACCTTATTTCTCAATTAAATATAAAATTCCTGTGATCAATTCATGTTTTTTAATTTTTCTTTCTGGAATTCAATTACCTCCAGAAATAACAACAAGGTGGCGATTGAAAACTAATTCCAAAATTCTCTGACTAGAAATAAAATTCTAAGACTTACAAAGAAAAAAATTATTTGAATATACGTTAAAATTCTTACTTATTCCTGAAAACAATTTTTTAAATTAGAATTTAACAATAATACCTGAAACTGCGAGAAATTTTTAGAATTGTGATTTTTTCTTAATTTTTTCTTTTGCAAATTTCCGACTAATCGAAAAGTTCAATTTTTTGCAATGAACTATCTATAACTTTTAAAAATATGAAAATAATAAAACATTAACTATTTTCAATTGTTAAAGGTGGTTTTTTAGATATCCATAGAGATCTAAAAGACCACCTTTAACAATTAAATGAATTACTAAAGTCGTATATCGAAAGAAATCAAGAATAAACTACAAATTTCCCTGACTTACATTTACATTCCCTGATTATTCCAGAAATTTTAAATTCCCTGACTTTTCCAGGTTCCCCAGGTCAATCGCCACCCTGATAAAATAAGGCATACAAAGTAAGGGAGACTGGGGTAAAATGGGCCAAATGATCCCCGAATACTTTTCAGCATGAATCACTTCATGAAAAATGCTGAAAAAAATCAAGAAGATGCTCGAAAATGTCGAAATTGTTGGTGAATTTTTTCAAAATTTTCAGTGAAAGCCTTCTCATCCTCAAAAAAATTCTGGATAATTCAGCTTCATAGGACCATTTTGCCCCACTTTTCTCTATCAACAGAATCAATACAAAATTCCAAATTATGATACAGTCAAGTGAACCTTTGAATGGAGACATTTACCTTTTTATATCACCGTTTCGTAAGAAAACAACTCAGTAGACTTGCTAGAATTTTCATATTTAACTTCGCAATTAATGTTAGAACACTTGCTGAAAAATTGCATAAACTTCCACACTTTCTGCATAATTTCCATACTTCTCTAATTGTTCTAAAAATAAATTACAGATGTCCTGACACTGGGCCAAGGGCCACCAGAATGCCGACAGACGACGACTATGGCCGAAGAGAATCACTCCTGTTGCATCAGCATTCTACCTCACAATTTGGAAGTTCAACGGTATTTTCAGGATCAGGAAGTAACACCGGTAATTCCAATTTACAGAGTGTCTCAAGTATACAAAGCAACATCACTAGTAATAGTAATACTCCTGAAAGTGGAATATTGTCTAGCTGTTATCACAAACAGCCGGACATTAGAATACACACAAGTGTATGTAATACAACAACAACAAATTACGAGGCAAAATGTGGTATCAATAATATCACAAATACAAATAATAATAGCAGTAATGAGAGAATACATACTAATGAATCCATTGATTATGGCGATAGCCACAGAATGGATACATACGATAAAAATTGTGATAGTCAGCAGAAAAAAATTGACAATATTGCAAGAACTGTACAATCGTGTTGCGATAGATTTGTATTATCCCATAATCAAGAACGTTACAATCAATCGTCATTTACAAATTCACCATCAAATCATCATCATCATCATCAGTATTCGACTCAGCAACAATCACAAAATGAAATTATGTCATACTGTAAATTACAAAATGACGTTAGAATTTCATCAAACAGTAGTAGTGGTGAGCGTTTTTCATCAAATGAAATTTATCAGAGCGATAATACATCAGTATCAGTTACTAAGACTACAGGAACTAGTGAATATGCAAATACAGGTGTACTTGCCTTATCTACAGTATCAACTAAATTATTCTCACCCGAGAGTTTTCCATCTCCGCCATCTCCAGCACCAGCGAATGATCGTTTTATACCACCTCCACCACTGTCACCTGGTCCAAATGAGAAGTATGCATCAACACAGAGTCTTGCTAATTATACAGCTAATGAGTGTGTTGTACCACCTGGTTCACCGAGTACACGTGATCGGTACGGTACTGCACCAGCATCACCCATGCCAAAGGATAGATTCTCATCCTCAGACAGACTGTTGGCATCAAACTCAAGTAATGCCTCAGTGCATGATAGAGATCATCATCAGCAGCAGCAGCAGCAACAACAACAGCAACAACAACAACAACAACAACAACAACAGCAACAGCAGCAGCAAAAACGTTTCAGTACATCGAGTGAGCGTTTATTATCCACTGGATCGCCTGTACAAATTTCTCATCAACGTGACAGTGGATTATACCAGCCAAGCATCAAAGATGTCAATAGATACGCTATTTCTACAGAGAGACTCGTATCATCATCCCCGATACACGCGCCAGTACCCGAAAGATTTTCCGGTAAATCAAACGATCGATTTATCGGTGACTCACCGATTCATGATCGTTATCAGCGTTCAGAGTCAACGAGTATTCATCCCGATAAATACTCAACAATTACAACGAGCGATAGATACTTATCGAATTCGCCGAATCCAGAGGCTACACATCAGCGTTACTCATCAACCGAGAGAATTCTCAATGGCACAACAATATCTGATTTGCAGCAATCACGGCGTTATTCATCGACGGAAAGAAGTGGCGAGTGTCAGAAATATACGGATAGAGCTGAAAGATGCTCAAATTCGAATTCACCGACACCAGTTGGTGGTACGGATTATTCATGTAGATACACGGGCTTCCAGGATATATCGAATCAATCGAGATACACGCTGGAGCGTTTCAATGATCTCGCGCTTCAGCGTTACACGCAGTCATCAAGAACAAATGATAGATTTAATGAGCGTGCTTATTTATCGAGTTCTTCACCATCAGCTCATGATGGTAGGCTTTTATCAGAGCCTGGTAGATATCCATCAGCATCAACTGAGCGTCTGCTCGTTTCTTCATCACCATCATCATCATCCGAGACTAGTAGATATCACAGCCTCTATTCGACCTCAGCAACAGGACAACAAACTAGCGATCGTTACACCCAGCAGTCACCGAGTCCCGAATGCGCATCTACAAATGTAATCCGCAACTATCAGAATCAAAATACAGCAAAAAGCGACAAATTCATACAAGTATCAAAATCTGTATCTAGCTATGATCGTTATCAGCTTACAAATAATGATCATTACAGCTGCAGTCAAGAACGTAATTATGGAATTGATCGTTACAATAATACAACAACAGCAGCAACAACCAGTACAGATCGTTATCAGAAAAATGAGCAGCGTTTTCACACGAATATCGAGCGTTATTCACCTGTACGTAGTATCGGTGACAAGTATCTTTCATTGCCAAAACCAAAGGATATATTTTCAACTGGGCGGATAGTATCATCATGCTCGCAAGTTAATGCTTCTAATGATGGAAGAAATTACAATGGTACAAATTCATCTGGTCAGGGTTATGTACCACCAAATGCACATACACCAGTAGAAAGATATGTACCACAGCCACCACCGGAAATACTTTATCCAGACAGATATGTTGAAAGATATATAACACCAAATGTACATACACCAACTGATCGTTATGTACCAGCTAGTGATCCTGGTGATCCTTATATGCGGCGTGATCTTGGTTTTCATCATCATTATAGGCTACCACCACCTGGTTATCCATATCATCAATCAAATTTTAGATTTCGTGGCTATGCTTATGCATCACCAGGACGTATTAGTGGTAGCCCTGGTTCAAGTAGCTCAAGTAGTTCAACATCAGCGCAACGTGAATTTTCGACGTCACCATTACTACGGCCGAAAGTACGTGCTTCAACAATTGAATTTACAACAAGTAGTAGGACGAGTCATACATGCTGTGATAATACGGGTGGACAAAAAAATTGCTGCCAAGTTAGGAGATCATTACCACCAAGTGTACTACCATCAATACCTACGAATCAGTCGAATGCACACTCTCCGTGGTAAGTAATTCAGCAAAGTTACTTTTATTATTATTATTATGATTATTATAACTATCATTATTATTATTATTTACATTCATATATTGACTATATTAATTGCTGAGTGATCTTCGAGGGCTCCGACCTCCTTCGACGATCACTCACTTATTATTATTATTATTATTATTATTATTATTATTATTACTGAGAGAAAAAAAATCAGTAGGGGAGAAGGGGGCACCTTCGAAGAAAATGATTTTTTTTTAATTCATAATATAATTGTGATTTTTTTTTTTGAATTGAGACAGGTGTATTATGAAAGTTAAATATCCAAAGTAGTGATTAGAGATGAAAAATATTAATGATCAACTACGTTATTATCCGTCCTCGTTCCAGTCCATTATTTATCAATTATTAACGTTTAATGGGAATTATGGTAAACAATTAGTGTCTGAAACTTTTTCTGAAAAAAATAAGCAGTTCTAAACACTCATTGTTTTCCTACTTTTTACGTTATGAGACCGATGGCGCGTCCGTTAGGTATCTTTAGTATAGTATATCACGCGTACTATACTACTCACAATTTAACTGAACAATGAGGAATGAGGACTTCACTTTAATCGTGACAACTTTCGATTTATCGATTGTTTGCGTTCTTGTTCCTTTTCATACAGGATAATCGCGAGAAACTAAAATTTTTTTTTCCTGTATCCATATTAATGTCTATTTCGCTCTATCTCGCTTATTTACCGAGATAATCGCGGAAAACTGTAAAAATTCCGCCGATACTGGATATACCGAATCGTTGTGGTTTTTGGCCCTTCAGGATCCCCCATCACCTTGTTTTCGATCGACTCTTTGCGAAATTTCAAGGAAAACCCCGTATTCCCACGGGAAATGGGTGAAAAATGAGGTTAAAGGAATATTCGAAGGAAATCAGCCATCATGAAAATCCCGATTTTCAAATCTTCATAACTTTTTTTCTGTGGCGTATTTCCTGATGAAATTTCACAGTGACACTGCCTATGTCGTCATGAAAGAGCCTCCAAAATTTCATAACAGTGTTGCAAACGGTTCTGAGAATTCGATAGAGCAGAAATGGTCATTTTCATTGAGCAAAGGCCATTTTAACGATTTCAGACGAAAACTTAGCGTTTTTTAAGCGTCCTAAAGTTTTTTTCAGATATTTAGCCTTTTTTCTAGTCACTGTTTTAAATAAAAAAACGGCTGAAATTATAATCGATTAGAAAATACTAAATCTTTCCTCAAATTTCTATGAAAAATGAAGAAGATTCGATTTGAAGAAACATTTGATCTCTTCTAATCAATTATTTGTTCTAAATGAAAATTCTGTCCTAGCCGACTATTTTTCTGTTCTATGCACATTTATTTATTTTCACTAAATTTTTTCTCCCACTGTAGATTTCAGGGATTACTAAAATGAGTAGATATAGCAGAGGATATATGAATTTTGGAAGTGCATTTTACACGGGCTCTAATTACTGCCTCACCCTCACCCCCCTCTTCTTTTTGTTATCCATAAAATCTCACTGGTAAAACATTGGAGTAAAACTTTTGTGTAAACTTTGGAAATTACATTAGTAACGAATTTTAGTACACACAAAAGGTATCATCTCGTAAACTAACAGAGAACTATCGTATTTTCAAAGCTGATACTCCCCTATTTCCAAGAGTATCCGGTGTCTAACTGAGATTGAGTGTATTGGATTTTTTTTCCTTTTTTATTTAATGTCCATAAGGTGTTTGGAGAGGAAAACATTTGAGTCGCGCTGGATAATCGAGAAAATTAATCACGATGAACACAGCCCGATTATAAATTGCTACATTGAAAGATTAAGTATGTTAATTTAAGAGGTGAAATGGACAGTTCCGTTTTCATATTTCACATTATGGGAATCGCTCGAAATCAATGGAAATATGTGAGATAACATTTTTCTGATGATTCCATTGAAAAGTTGAGAAAGCTTCCGGTTAAAAACATGTATCGAAATTCTTTTTTTAAAATTTCTTGAAAATTCCAAGAATTTCTTCAAAATCCTAAGAATTCTTCTAAAACTCTAGGAATTTTCTAAAAATCCTGAGAATTCCTTCAAAACTCTAAGAATTCCTTCATAATTCTAAGAATGTCTTGAAAATTTCAAGAATTCCTCAAAAATTCTAAGAATTTCTTCGAAATTCACTTTTTCCTGAAAAAATCGGGTGAAACCGAAAAATTTCACTTTTTAGTGGATATCTCTGGTTCTATTGGTCGTAACTTGGGGCTGCTCTCAAATGAAAGGTGATATCATTTGCCATTAATTTATGACGTTTTTTCAAGGAAACTATTGATTTTTTAGGCATTTAAAAGAAAAATAAAACAGATTTTTACAAAATAACTCAAGTTTTTGAAGAATCAATAACTTTTATTTTTTTAAACTACATAAATTAATGGCAAATGATCTCGACTTTCATTTGAAACCACCCCCAAGTCATGTCGACCAATAAAACCTGAGATATCCTCGAAAAAATGAAAAAAAATCCAAAGTTCATCTCCAAAAAAGTAGAATTTCCCCAAAAACCCCAAAAAATCAATTCTGACACATTTCATTGCCTGAAAATTAGTTCATCTCCTCACTGGAATCTCCAAGAAAATTCCATCTCGATCAATTACCATCGGAATGTCCATTTCCCCTCTCCAATAAAATCGCAGATTAGAATTCTCGAAACAGATTAAACTAAACGCTAGACCTTGATTCCCCATGTCGAGTAATCTTCAAATCGATAAGGAATGCTCAATGATACTTGGGATCTTCATCGTTAGCACAAGTATTAAAAGATAACCAGTAGGAATTATCATTGTAAAATCAAAATGAGTGTCGCCTCAATTGAGTTGGCATATGATGTCGCTCTGCATAAAGACACTATTTGCAGTTCCCATTTTTCTAGTTCACTGACCTCCAAAATTCCATTGCCCCCCTCCACCCCCCCACCCACAGCAAGTGTTTCATCTTTACTCAAGGCCCTCTCTACATCAAACTGAGCTCCTTTCTCTTTTTTCCCCACTTACTGAGTCACGATCAGCATCGTCACAACACGCTGAGTTTGTGACTATCTCGTTTTATTTTTTTTTTTACAACTCTTTCTCTCCCATTCCACACACTAAACCGGCATCAGTGCTCCTAGCGTGCGTCAACATTGAGGCACAGTATCTTTTTTTCTTTTCCTTTGCATCCAGAGAATGAGCTCATTCTCAGCAGAGACATCACAAAATATTGATCGAGAATACAAATTTTATTGAGATCCAGTTTAAATTGTGGAATCGAAAAAGCAAAAAAATGCAGAAAGTCTTAGTGTGTGTGTCAAATTCAGAGGATCTCATTGATTTTCGTGTTTAATGCACTATTCCATGTTCGAAAAGCAAAAAAAACACAAAGTTCCAGTGTACTTGCGAATGTAGAAGATCTCATTGATTTTCGAAGTTTAATCTATTATTTGATAGTCGAAAAGCGAAAAACACAAAGTTTCAGTGTATTTGTCAAATTTAGAGGATCTCATTGATTTGAGAGGTTTAATCTACTATCTGATAATAGATAAAATATTATATTGACTAAAAACACGAGAGTACTTTACCAAAATTCATCCAATCTACGTAATGTTCTGCCTAAAGTAGAATTTTATTACCATGATTATCAAATTTATTCACTACTCACGAGACACATATACATACAAAAAAATGGATATCCACTAAAATAATATTGAATACTGATCAATAACAGCAATCTGCATAGTGCAATTGAATTGCCTTACGGATAATATGGAGTGAGTTTTTTTGTTATTTTTTTTTTCATTATTTTTAATGAATTTTTAATCGTGCTTTTTTTTGACTTTTTAAAATAAACTCTCTATTGTTTGATTCAGAATAAAACTTTCATTGGAATACGTGCCCTCCAGCGGTTCGTATGATTGTTGAACGAAATACAATTTAATTTATTCAACCACGTCAAAGATTAAATGAATGTAGAAAATTTGTTATGAAATTATAATTTTCCGTGGAAATCAACATTTGAAAGGCAATTTTAAATTAATGTAGAAGGAATATTTAATTAATGAAATAGAATAGGAAAAAATGGGGCACAATGAAGCTATAGCTTCAATTTATTAAGGATTTTTTTTCGGAGGGATGGAGTTGGAAAAATTTTGAAAAAATTCGAGTAAATGCTTCAATATGTCTATATTGTTGGTAAATTTTTTCATTATTTTTTGGAGGAGCCTTCACTCTCAAAAAAAATCGCAGATCGGTTTGCCATATTGGGTCCATTTTGCCCCTTTTTTTCTCAATATTAAAAAGCAAATCACCATGAAATTAGCAGAATTCTCTATTTTTTTGGATTTTTTGAATTAAATATATGATTAGAAAAAAAATATGTGAAAAATTGGGATTTACAGTTTTTTGAATTCACTACATATATATTTTTTTCATATAATTTATTTGTTGACAGAGAAAAAAATCCAAAAATTGTGAAATTTCTGCTATTTTCAGTCTCATAAACTCAAAATTAAATCAGCCAAAATCTAATTACTCGAATTTTTCACCGGAATTTTTGCAGAAGTTATTACAACATCGAGTTATCGTCAAAACACGACGTTTTGCTCAAGAAAATCTCTTCAAAAACCACGTTGAGGCAAAAAGAGTATATCTCTATAATTTATGAAGATATTTAGAATAAACTGCTGATACCAGATTCTCCAGGCTCTGAAATCAAACGTAAAATCTCGTTATTCGTTACTACAATTTTTTCCCTCTCTATGAAAAAAATAAAAATAAAATATCCACATTAAACGTAAGTGTATTTTCATTAATTTTTTTTTTAATGAAAATACACAAAAAAAAAATGAATTGTGGAAATATTTTTTGATTCGTCTCTCAGGTATCAATTTACCAAATTAAATCATTTGCCACAATATCGTTATATTTTCACAAAACGAAAAAAAATTTAGTAACAGACAAATAGTATATTACATGCCTAGGGCAGTAATGTAAGAAATGTCTCAGAGCACATGTAATTGTTGGCCGAGGCGAAGCCGAGGTCAACAAACATGTGCTCTGAGGCTTTCTTACTTACTGCCCAAGGTGTGTATACTATTTTTCTGCACACTGGGACGGAAGTGAGCTTACGCCCGAGCGCAGCGAGGGCCGAAAGTCTCACTTTCGTCCCTGTGTACAGAAAAAGATTTTACGTTTGTGGTTTCAGAGACTTCAAAAAAAATTTGAATTTTTCATCGAAATGTTGCGATTTGACAATAATTTCATGTTTTTAATGACTTTCCCAAAATAAAGAATCCTATGAAAAATTAAAGAAACTGGAAAGTTTTTTTTCTCACATTGAAATGGCAAAACATTGTCAATTTCCCAAATGACAATTGATAATTGGTCAATTGACAATCTTTTAGTATTGTCACTAAAGAAAGAGAAACCTCCCAATTTCCCACGATACCCTAAACAAATTATCAGCAACATGGAAATGAATATAATTATGAACTAATGACAATCTTCATTAATTTTTTTTTTTTTAGGCAACAATCACCAAGTTCTGGTACAACAGGAACCTCAACAATTTCATCATCAGCTCCTGATTGTGAAAATTCACAGAGTATTGGTATGTACGCTGTTGGAAATTCAAGTAACATTCCAACAACTGATAAACCAATATCAACAGTACCAACAATTTCACCCTCTGTGCCTTCAGTAACAAGTGCTTCATCAACAGCAATCAGTACTTCAAGCCTGGCTATTACTAGAAGTGTTTCAGCACCAGCAGGACCAAGGCCAACAATACAAGCGTGTAATTCATCAAGCACAACTGCTGGCTCAGTGGGTCAAAAGCCAAGGCTCAAACGTAACATGAGCAGAACTGAAGCAATTAAAAAGTGAGTGAAAATCTGCCATTAGTGTTCCAGTAGTTTCTAGAGAGATTAACATTTTAAATGTGTATTTATATTTAATTGCGTGCTTCCTTTTTTTTCTTGTTACAGCTACATTAAACGTGAAACTGCAACATTTTTTGGTGTTGATGAAGAAACAGAGGGCTTAGAGAGACAGAGATGGCTGGATCGAAGAAGGCGAATGGCCTCAAGAAAGTATGGGGCACTTCTTCCAGAACATAAACCAGTTGATCCAGATATTACAAAAGATATACCAGATTCTACGGAAATACCAGAGGTAAATAAGGAGGATATATAAGGGAAGGTGGGGTAAAATGGGCGTAAGGGGCTGAAGGGACATGTGTTAGTTTTGGTGTTTTATGCTATGAGAATTACGTGAAATTGATAGAAATATTGAAGATAGGGTTTTTCTGATGTTCCCAACGGAAAGCTGAGGAAATTTCACATGAAAATCAACTGTCACCGGTTATTTTTTTGAATTTTTCAAAAATTTCGTTTTTTACTCAAGATTCAGAGGTGAAATCCTTATATTTTTGAAAAATTTCAGTTTTTCGAGAATATCTCACCTTTCTTTTTCAATGAAAGGTGGGCTCATTTCCCATCGATTCCTGTAGTTAAAAATAAATTATTAATTTTCCAAGTACTTGTAGGTCAAAAACTGAGTGTCAGAAAATATCCTATAAGTATTTGAAAAATTCATTGAAAGAAAATTTAAACCACATGAATCGATGATAAATGAGCTCACCTTTCATTTGAGATAAACCCCAGGTCGCTACGATCAACAGAACCAGAGATTTCGCCAAAAAAGTGAATTTTTTCGATTTTTAGAAGGATCGACCTCTCAAAACTTGACCAAAAACCTAAAATTTTCAAAAAATTGAAAAAATTACTGTTAACACCTGTTTTACATCTAAAATTTTCTCAGCTTCCCAACGAAATCATTGGTAAATCTCTATCTCGAACTGTTTAATTGCAATCACCATTTTTACCCACCTTCTCTTATACCACGCTATTTTTAAATTATTAATTCGTAATTCGAAATTTCCATTAAACTTGATGAATTTATTTTTAGAATATAACATTGAGACGATGGCAACAGCCAGTACGGAGAAAAGACTCGGTTGCACGAATGACGTTATCAGGACTTCATTACGTCGTTGAGGTCAGTACAACAGTATTAAAGATCTTATAAAGTTAAATAACAGTTTTTTATTTGCTAGAAATGTTGGGGATAATTTCGTTCTAGAAAATTCAAGCTGTTAGATTATTTTATAATTATCTGCAAATATCATTTAAATATTAGCTCTTTATTCCACAGCAATATATTGATGCAGGCTGTGTGTTTTATCCATATGAAACGCAATTAAATTTAAAAGAAAACAAAAAACAAACTTCTATTTTTGCAAAACCATATTTACCATGAAAACTCTGCAATAAAGTCACATATTTGATCAGTATATATAACTTTCCTTTTCAGACTTTGACTCGACAACGTCCACATGAGAGAACAGAACCACAGCCAGAATCCCGTAGTTTTCCACCAAGTGTAATTTCATCAATTCAGCCAACCGAAGTGACTTCTGACCACGATGACCAGCATATTAGTGATGAGGAAGAAGAGGCATTCTTCCAGAGGCCACCAGTTCCATCCCCTCCACCACCGCCTCCTCTTCCCTCATCGACTCCTCATCAGCAATCTCAAGTTACAATTGAACAAGGTATTGGAGAATCTTTGAAACCTGATGAGATACCATCATCAGACATTGACCATCTTGACAGCGGCAGTAGACCTTTAGAGCGTACATCTGGTGTCGAAAACTTTGCTAGGTAATTCAAATATTGGCAATTACCTTGTCATTACCTTATTATTTCAATTGGGGGAAGGTGGGGTGAAATGAGCACAAGCTGTAAAACGGACACACCTGTCAGTTTTGGTGTCTTATAGTATGGGAATTATTTGAAATCGATGGAAATATTGGAGATAGGGTTTTTCTGATGATTCTACTGGAAAATTTCCCATTAAAGTCATATGTCGCAAGAAATTTTTTTGAATTTTCCCAAAAATTACATTTTTTGGTCCAGATTTGAAGGTGAAATCCTTCTGTTCTCTGAAAAATTTCCGTTTTTCGGGAATATTTCTGGTTATATTAGTCGTAGCGATCTGGGGTTGATCTTAAATGGAAGGAGAACCCCATCAATTTATGTGATTTGAAAAGAAAATTACTAATTTTTCCAGTACTTATAGGACAAAAACTAATTTTCAGAAAAAACACTATAAGTATCTGAAAAATTGATTTAAAAAGTCTTGAATCCCATAAATTAATGGAAAATGAGCTCACCTTTCATTTGAAACGAAGCCCAGGTCGCTACGACCAACAGAACAGCAGATATAGTCGAAAAAGTAGATTTTTTCGATATTCGAAAGGACTGCCTCTTCAAAACTTGGCCAAAAAAGTGAAATTTTCCAAAAATTGAAAAAAAAAAACAATTTTGACACATGCTCTCCCCCTAAAATTTTCTCAGCTTTTCAACAGAATCATTGGAAAATCTCCATCTCCCACCGTTTAAAGAGAATATCCCTTTTGCCTCACTTCTCCCAACTATAGAAACTCTCGCATCTCATTCAATAAATTTACCATAAAAAGAAATTATTCTTTCAGATTTGCATCGCCAAAGAAAGAAGGTCCTTCAATAGAGTCCCAGCATATACGCAGACCTCGGTCAATAGCGAAAGACCATTACACGTCAAGGTACCTCTTTTTACTGAGATATTCTAACTCATTAAAAACTTTTTATTCATTGCTAATGGAAAAAAAAAATCTTCATTACACAGAGTTTTGCTCATAAAAACATCAATACGAAATACTAATATTTAATTTCTTTTTTTTTGCTTCATCTTTCCATTAAACTCGACGAATGAAACTTGTCAACTTTGAGTTAAATAATAAATTGAAGAGAAATGAAGATTGACATTGATTTATATTGCTCGTCATAGTAAAACAGTAGACGTTTTTAGTTAATAATGAAACGTTTACAGAACAACGAGTTGGCGCAGGTCACGACAAAGTGGAAGAATTGATGGTGAGGCAACGAGCCAACAACAAGATGAGAACGTTATACTGAGGAGAGACATTACTGGAGGTACTAGGATATCGTCAAGTACTATCGACCGTGTATTTGACAACAGTAATAGGCGACAATATGGCATGGGCGTTGTTGGAAGGTTTTTAGGGTCAGTAGACAATATTAATCATTTATCTCTAGCGTCCTTGCTGCATGATATAAACTGCTTATCTTCAATGAGAAAAAAATAAATAAAAAATTTCTGCTCTTTACGTTGAATAGACGATCGTTCCGTAAAAGCGTTGCACATAAGCCTCATGTTAGGAAACAATTGGATGATATTGAGGATCACAGGCCATATTTCACATACTGGATAACGACAGTACAGGTCCTTGTGATGATCATATCTCTCGTTTGTTATGGATTTGGTCCTGTTGGCATCGATCTCAATCATCGATCCGGTTTAGTAAGTTTACATAATATACAACGAATTTACATATCATTCCACTTTGTGCATTAGTTATTTACACTTTCATTGATGAATTCGTAAATTCGAATGTATTTCAAATTAATATATTTTAGTTTCAATGGTTGATGTTTTGTAAAATGGCTGGAAATCAATGGAAATATTTGAAGAAGATTTTTTAAAATAATTACATTGAAAAGTTGAGGAAATTTCTGCTAAAAAACTTATCCCGAATTTTTTTTCCGATGTTTTTTTTCAAAGCTCGATTTTTTGAAATTTGAAATTGTCACTTTTTCTGAAATATCTCCGGTTCTATTGGTCGTAGCGACTTGGGATTGGTTTTAAGTAAAAGGTGAGATCATTTGCCATCAATTCACGTGGTTGCCTTTTTTTTAAATCCATTTGTGAAGTATTCGTAGGCCAAGAACTAATTTTCCCAAAATTACCTATAAATACCGCGAAAATCCATTTTGAAAAAAGGGAAAATCATCTCACCTTTCGTTTAAGATCAACCCCAAGTTGCTGCGATAAATAGAACTACAATTATCCTCGATGTGAAAAAAAATAGAAAAAAAAATAATTTTCAAAGAAATGAAGAAAATTGGTTCTAACTCAGGTTTATTTGCTGGAAATTTCCTCAGCAGTTCGACAAGATCCTTAAAAAAAAATCCACTCCAAGCGATTCCATTAGAATTGTCCATTTCACTTCACTTTTCCCATATCAATAAAGTTTCTCCAAATAAACTCACAAATTGGCATTATTCACAAGAATACAGGTTTAACATTACTAATTAATCCTATGACTCTTCAGGTTCTTGTAACGAGTCTCTCATTACAACAAGTGGATTACCAAGAACCAGCCAACTTCTGGATTGGTCCTAGAGCAGCAGATCTCATTCATTTAGGTGCTAAATTTGCTCCATGCATGAGAAGGGATCTCAAGATTCTCAAAGAAATCGATGTTTGGCGGGAAAGAGAGAGAGACACTGCTTGCTGCATTAGAAATGATGATTCTGGCTGTGTACAGTCGAGCAAAGCAGATTGTTCAGTAAGTATCAATAAATTATTCTAGTTATTTTTTTGTATAAATAATTAATGAAACTCCCGTGTTTCATGAAAGTTTTCAAATGTTTTTATAATATTAATAATTTCTTTATGCGAACCAACTGATCCGGGGAATGAGATCGACCCTGCCGGTAAATTCAATAAGATAAGGATAAATGTGTGTTTGCATGGTAGTGTAGTTGATTTAAAAAAAAACGTGGGCGGATTGAATGAGAAACAGTTGGAGATAGAAATTCACTCGAATGTTTTTATTGAGAAACTGGGGAAATACGTGAATTCATCTGGGAGTTTTAATTTTGAAATTTTTCCAGAAGTTTCTCATTCAACTGGACGTAACATATTACTTCGATATATTTTCGAAGAGTTTTTGATTCTTTGCCAGTATCTTTGACATTGAATTGTCGCAGCATATTGCGGATAATCGTAAATGGAAATTTAGATTCTAGAAAATGCAAATAGAAATATTTTTCCAATGAAAAACTATTCAGTGAAAATGGTCTCTACACATCTGACAATTTTTTGACCTTTTTTGAACAAATAAATTACTATAAAAAAAAAATTCAAAAAAACTGCACTTATAATTTTTTGAATTTTCTAGATGTTTATATTTTATGATAATAATATTAGCACATATTGTAAATTTTTTTGACTTTTTTGAGCATTTTAGAGGGGTAAAACCCATCCTTTCTTGAAAATTTTCAGTTTTTTGAGAATATCTTCGGTTCTATTTGTTGTAGCGTGAAAATTCCAACGGGAGATGAAAGGTGAGGTCATTTGCCATCGATTTATAGGGTTTTCAATTCAAAAATATCGACCTTTAAGGTATTTATGGGCATTTTTGTGAAACAATTTTGTGAAACAGTTTTTGGCCCATAACTATTTCGAAAATTGATATTTTTGAATTCAAAACCCCATAAATCGATGGGAAATGAGCTCACCTTTCATTTGAGACCAACGCCGAATTGATGCGATCAATAGAACCAGAGATATGTGCAAAAAAACTGGCAATTTTTAAAAAAGGAAAAGCTCCTCATAAATGCCGAAAAATAACAAATTTCCAAGAAAGTCGAAAAAAATACATCTGACACTCGTTTGCCGGCTAAAATTTCCTCAGCTTTTCAATAGAATCATCAAAAAAAATCCGTCTCTAACCGTTTCATTATATTGTCCATTTTGCCCCACCCTCCCCTATAAAAAAATTTTCACTTATAGTTTTTTGACTTTTCTTTATGTGTATATTTTTCATGTTTTAGAATAATTCATTCGTCAAGAGGAAAAAAATTAAAATGATCAAATGTCTGTTTTTCTCACTATTATTAATTGATGAGAAGCTCATTGATAAAAAAAATAAGGAACTCACAGAGTTGAGCCAATTTACCCCCTTGCACTGAATATCTATAAGTACATAAGAGGATTTTACCATGTGTTCATGTATCTCTATTTCTCTCAATTCATAGAATACCATATCAACGTGGAAAAAATGGGGCCCAGGGGACAGTGGACCAGGTGGAAGAATAAGCGGATCAGTTTGTGGACTCGATCCAAAATTCTGTGATGCACCAGCAAGTATAGCACCGTACGAATGGCCGGATGACATAACGAAGTGGCCAATTTGCCGTAAAATGAATCCCTTCAGTCAACGTTTCAGGTATTGCTATGAAAAAAAAAAAAAAAACTAGAACCTCTCATGAATTATTTTTTGATGCAAGAAGAAAAAGCCTCTCAATTCTATTATCAATGATACTCATATGATTTTAGGAGCAATAATGGACGTCCCACGAGTAATAACAATTTTCCAGTGGGACGTTATAAAGATAAAATGGCTGAGCACATGGTATGCGAAGTAATTGGACATCCTTGCTGCATTGGAATTCATGGAATGTGCAGAATTACTACGAAAGAATATTGTGACTTTGTTCATGGTTATTTTCATGAAGAAGCCTCGTTATGCTCACAAGTTGAGTGTTTGCATGATGTTTGTGGAATGATACCATTTCTACATCCAGAATGGCCGGATCAATTTTACAGGCTATTTACAACGACATTTCTTCATGCTGGGTGAGTAATGTATTTTTAAATGAAATTTTCTTAATTGGGGAGGATGGGATAAAATGAACACGAGGGGTGAAAAGGACGTTTGTGTTAGTTTGGTGTTTTATAGTATGAAAATTAGGCGAAATCGATGGAAATATTGGAGATGGGTTTTTTGTGATGTTTTCATTGGGAAGCTGAGGAAATTTTAGCCGGAAAACGAGTGGCATGTATTTTTTTCAATTTTCTTGAAAAATTTTAAGCTACGACAAATAGAATCAAAGATATTCTCCAAAAACTGAAAATTTAAAAAAAAGTAAGGTTTTTACCCCTTTCTAATGCTCAAAAAAGTCAAAATCACCAAAAACTCAAAATACTCAATTCCGGCACTTTTTTCCCCCTAAAATTTCCTCAGTTTTCCAATGACATCATCAAAAACAAATATTTGGAAAACGGGTTTAGAGAAATTTGAACCACATAAATCAATGGGAAATAAGCTTACTTTTCATTTGAGATCAACTCCAGTTCGCTACGACCAACAGGACCGAAGATATCGTCGAAAAAGTCAATTTTCCGATTTTCAAAAGCTGTATCCCTCCAAAATTTGGCCGAAAAAGTGAGATTTTCAACAGAAAAAAAAAATATTCATTTCGACGCATTTTTTCCCCTAAAATATGCTCAGTTTTCCAATGAAATCATTGAGAAATCACTATCTCAAACTGTCTAATTGGAACATCTATTTTACCCTGCCTCTTCCTAATTACAATCATAATTCATAAAATATTGAATCATTAAAAAAAAATATAGAATCGTCAGAGTGCACTTTATCGGATATGATTTCTTTATGAGACAGAGAGAGAAAGATAGAGATATGCGCTTTTATGTGTAATTTTCTGCAGTAAATGGAATAGGTAGTAGTTACTAATGAAGAATCTCTTTTGCAGAATCTTTCACTTGGCCATCACTATACTAGTGCAATATTATCTAATGAGAGATCTTGAAAAGTTGACTGGTTCACTGAGAATTGCACTAATTTATTTTACTGGTTCCTTTGCTGGAAATCTTGCCAGTGCCATATTCATACCATACAGAGCTGAGGTAATATATATATATATATATATATATATATATTTCAACTTGTATTTTTAAGAACATTTATTTTAGACTTAATGTAATATATAATTTGGATCTTTTATGCTAATAATGATATTCATAAAATCTTTTAAATTTCACATTTTCCGTATTTTTATGATGGTTATAAATCAATTTTTTGAATTATATTTTATTCATTGAAACAGGTGGGGCCAGCCGGTGCACATTTTGCACTTCTAGCAACTCTAGTTGTTGAAGTATTGAATTCTTGGCCAATGTTGAAGCATCCAAAACGTGCACTATCGAAGCTAATAATGATACTCATTGGATTATTGATACTTGGTATACTTCCATGGGTTGACAATTATGCTCATTTATTTGGTTTTATTTTTGGTTTTCTTGCATCATATGCACTAATGCCATTCATAACATTTGGACACTACGATAGACGCAGAAAAGTTATACTAATTTGGATTTGTCTTGTTCTTATATTGAGCCTATTTGCTCTTCTAATAACACTATTTTACAATGTACCAGTTTATGAATGTGAAATATGTAAACTCTTTAATTGTATACCATTCACACGTGATTTTTGTGCATCACAAAATATTAATTTCAAAAGAGAAGAACCCGTATGACATATGGGGCCGCGGTTACATGTCGAGCGAAAAGTACCGTTCGGCCCACAAATTTGCGCTCGCTATTATATACCAATGATAATTGCGTATTATATACACGTAAAAATGATATTCACATGAATATGATAATTGTCAACATTATTGTAATAAATTTGTGTATTGAAAAAAAAAACCAATGAAGAGACAAAAAAACACAAAAATAATGGACTGAAATGTAGTACTTATACACATTCAATCATGATTTAATAATTATGAATGATAACGACGAGTGTATCAGTGTTTTCCAAAGAAAAAAAAAGTATTTTTAAACAAAAAAAAAAAATCCGAATATAGTTATCACTCTCGACCGTTTTTCTTCTACTGCCATTTCAAATTTAATATTTAAATATTAACATTATAAATTTAACATTGAATAATTGATGAATATTATTAAAATAAAAATAAAAAGATTAGTTTTCTGTATAAAATAATTTCAAACATAAACATTAGATACAGATATACATATTGATGCCTTAAAATTAATCTACCGTTAATAAAAGTTAATAAGACCTTCGCAAAAAAAAAAAAATGGAGATAAATTTGAGGCAATGTAAATATCAAACTGACAGGATTAATTAAAATTAAAATTATAAAAAAAAAAGTAAAATGACATAAAACTCGAGAATGATATGGAGCTTTTATGGCTAAATACACCTGTTAATGGTTACATTAAACGTTATCGGTTTTCATAATTACTGAACACAAAAAGAAAAATAATAAAATAAAAACATAAGGTTTCTCTATGACTGTCGGTATAATTCTACAATATTTTTTCGGTGACCACTCATGTGTATTCCATATAAATTTTCATATAAGTACCTAAATTTAAAACCATCATTGTAAATAAGTATGGTGAAATTATTCTAACATGGCCATAAGCAACGACTTAAACTCATTAAACAAAAAAAAACAATATGAAGAGAGAACAAATTAAAGTGACGTGTATATGTAATATATTTTATATAGAAAAGACAAAAAAAAAAGAATGTTGCGTAAATCTCCTATTTACGTAAATGAACAAACTTTATGAAATGGATGGAGAAGTGAGAAATTACGTTAGAGAAAAACAAAGGCATAATTTTCATATGTAGAAGAGACAATGGACGAAAAAAAAACGTGAAAATCCTCGATAAATTAATGATGAGAAAAAAAGAAATAAAGATTGTAATTAAGTTTTTTATTAAAAAACCAAATTATTGCAGTCAGAATTAAAATGGTAAATTAAAACATACAATATCTAATCAATCTTATAATTGTAAATATGATGAAAAGATATTAATTTAAATGATAAGGCATAAGGGTCATTGGACAAAAGTATTAATTGACTATGGAGGTCTATTTATACATGGACTATCCTGTCTATTCCGAAAGTGGTTTTGTGAGTGACTGAATATACTGTAATTATATGAATGTGTATTTTATTATTAATGATGAAAAAGAGGCGGGAGGGGGGGGGGGTGAAAAAACCAAACAAACAAAATGTGCGTCATAAACGAGAAAAAAAATGAATAATAAAGAATGCATAAGTCTGTCGATGAACAATTAATGAAAGTGGTGTAGGCTTATTTCCGATTTTTTTTTTTTTTTTTTTGGATAAGCCGTTAGTTTAAATGAAGCTATAGGCTGCTGTAACTGCTGTAACGGGTATTATTGCGAAGGATGTAAAGGATGGATTACATATAATGAAAGAAAAAAAAACATAAATATTGACAGTAGTTAAAAGAAAAAAAAACATTTTCAAATATAAAATACACGGAATAAAATGTGCCACGAAATGATTTAAAAAAAATGAAAAAAAAAGTCAGAATGATCCATAACGTTTACAAATACGTATATTATCACTGCGTGTAACGTATAAAGTAATAACTTAATGATATAATTCTCCCTGAAAATATAAATATTCATTCACAGAAAACATTTCCTTTTTGTTTCATTCATTTATAATCATTAAAAAAAAAAGAAAAATGTCATTTTATCATTTGTATATGGTATTCATAGAAATCTTGGAGTTTAATGAGAATGAAAATAAATAATTAAAAAATGAAAAACATAATAAGAATATATCATCAAACATTTAAGTCTAATTGGAAATTCATTTAAAGAAATTTTATATGAATAAATCATAATTAAATTTCATCCTATTTATTTGAAAAAAAAAAACAAATTGTTTAATGAATAAAAAATAAAGAAGTAAAAAAACCATGTAAATTCAAATCAACAATTTATTTTAAAACATATGAGTAAAAAAAAGAGAAAAAGAACGGCATGTACATGAACATTGAGATAATTAATATTTTCACTTGTAAAATGGCGACCAAAGAATTTAAATTAAAGGAATGTAAATTTTGAATTTGGTGTTTCGAATGAACTCTTTCGTGTTCTCATTGATATAAAAATTAATTGAATTCAAATTAAATAATAAAAATTTGAATAAAGAGAAAAAAAGCGCTTAGTTTTATCATCAAGCTGAAACTTTGAATAAATTTCTAAAAAAAATTCCGACAGTTTAAAATAGTTCCATCACAAAGTTGAAATAGTGAAAATACGAAAGAGTTTTTCTTACAGCCCGTTTACACTTCATAATCATAATATACAATGAAAAACCACAAAAGACAAGAAAAAAACAATTAAGGAATAAAAATAGGCACCTTCTTTATGTATTATGCATCTCTGTACAATCGCCCTATGTGCAACGGTTATTCATGAATAAACAATAATTTGTGGAAATGATTGAAATTACAAAAAATGAATGTAGTTTGAATAATACGCCCATTAATATAAACAAAATGAAAAAAAAAACCTTAGGAAAATTAAATTCAACCCGGAATGCCTTTATGAATTAATTAAAATCACAAGAATTATGTTTGTTCAATTGTGTATTATTTCTTCAATGAAAAATTACATTTCTTCAATGTTGAAAAAACGATGAGTATCATTTATTCTCATCATTCATTTAAAGAAATGAATAATAAAAAATATAAAACTTATCCAATTTATGTACTGTTACGTGTGGCCTTACTCCAATTTCTCTCGTTCAACGCTCTGTTTTCAATTTTCCCAC
Organism: Aleiodes alternator; assembly: GCA_963921955.1. NCBI lineage: Eukaryota > Metazoa > Arthropoda > Insecta > Hymenoptera > Braconidae > Aleiodes > Aleiodes alternator. Next base: position 14,090,493 of record OY998101.1, read on the forward strand.
TCATATTAAAGGATGCTCTTTCATACTAAAGGATCTCATACATGGGTCCACTTTTGACGGGAAGGATCTGAAGGATTTTAGAGGGTAATTCCCGAATAATAACACTTTGGATGTAATTGATGCCAATGTAGTATAATTTCTATGATAGTTAAATAAACAAGAAGGGTTATAAATCTGCACGCAAGAGGAAAACTCAAGGTCTTCTCACGATGTTGGTAATTCGAAGCAGAAACGAACAATGCGGAGAAAGTGATCTATTCTTTTTTTTTCTCATCCTTAAAGTGCCAAATAAACATTCCCACTTTAGTGTTTGGCCAATCTTTTAGTGTAGAAAGACTATTGTCAACATTTTCGCACTTTTTAGAGACTTGGTTATCTTTTGTTACTGTGCGAAAAAATTTTTTCCGCACGCCGTGCGAAAAATAGTACTTTTACGGTCAGTGCCTTTTTCCACGCAGTGTACATAAAAAAACAGTACCTTACACATACGATAATGAGTTTCGGACTTGCATGATTACAGAAAAATACTTTACTGCACTTGTCAAGTAATATACTAAATTTGCATCCACATGATATCTACATCGATTATTTTCTCTAAGAAAATAAACGTAGTTAACTATCAAATAAAAATATGATAAAATATCGCGACATGTATTGCTACGCACATTACAGTACATACTATCTAATCAATTCCCGAATTACAATGTTATTCTATTTCTTCCTCGATTCTAGCCTCAGCCAGAAGCCGCCTTCGGGTAATAGCCCATTAGTTTTATCAATTCGCATTGGCATGATCATTTTCTCGCAAATTTTCAATGAACATTTACGTATCAAATAGAATATCAAAACTTTTATTTCCAAAAGAGCAAATCGATTCTCGATGCACATTCTCGGACCACTGCCAAATGGATAATAAGCAGGTGAATGCAGTGTACCCTGAGGATCTTGGATAAACCTTTCCGGATCAAACTTTTCAGGATCACTGAAGTATTCCGGATCCATATGAAGTGCACAAACTGGAACAGATATGAAGTCACCTGCTTTCAGAAGAACTGGTTCTTTACCAGCCAATGCGGGTGGCAGTTCGAAGTCTTTTGTGCAAACTCTGTCGAAAGCTATTCCAGGTGGATGCATCCTCAAACATTCATAAATGAGTGCATCGAGATACGGCATGTCATTGACTGCTTCATAAGTAAGCTTCTCTCCACATTTTTCCGCAACTTCATCAACTTCTTCCTGCAGTTTCCTTTGCACTTCTGGATCATCGGCAATGTGATGTGCCACGAAGCACATTGCCGTTGAAGTCGTGTCGAACCCACCAAGAAAGAATACATAAGCTTGAGACGTCATATCTTGAATACTAAGATCAAGTCCTTCCCCCTTCTTATTCCTAGCTTCTATCATCAGCTGGATCATATCCGGTCTATGAATCCCCTTCTGATTCCTCGTCTCCACATTATCTTTGATGAGCTCCATGAAGAACTTCTCAATCTTCTTATCAAGAAGATGAATCCCCAGAACCTTCATCAGTCTCGGAGATATCCTCAACAGAAGAGACTTGAGTATTACTCGAATTCCAGTGAAGTCGATGGATTTCTTCCCCAAAACGTAAAAATCGTTTTCAGGATTTTCCAGAGAGTTAACTTCGATCCCAAAAGCACATGTAGCGATCAGATCTACTGTACATCGAGTGAACAAATTTTTGGAGTCATATGTAACTGTCTTCTCTGCTATTTCTTTATCCAAATACAGAGCAAGCCTCTCACCGTATTCTGCCATGAGTTTAAACATGGTTTTCATCTTGTTGGAGGTAAATGCTGGACTCAGAAGATTCCGCATTTCCCTCCATTTTTCACCTTGTAAAGCCACTAGATTTTTACCGAAAAGTGGCTCCTCTTCGGGGTCAATACCGCCTCGATGATCAACGAAATGATCAAAGTGCTTTATGGTGATGCTCTTGATGAGGTCTGGATCACGCAAAAGCAGAATTGGAGTGTCAAAGTCGTAGAGACCTACGTATTTGGCTTCTTTGTTGATGTTGTACATGTTCTTCAACCAGTCTTGACCGGTAATTCGTTGAAACAGTACTGGAGCCAGATGTCCGATGAAGGGAAACCTTCTGGTATGGAGTATGCCATGTTTTTCTAAGAAATTGTTCCTCAGGGAATAATAAAGCGCAATCAACACTAAAGTCACAGTTAAGAGAATTGACCAAATCTCCATTATTTCGATGATAATGATGAAGCACAATCACTTGCGATGGTCAGAAGCAACTGATTAATTCTTATAAACGTTGAGATCTTTTAATTGATCATGATAAAACGCCATTATCTGAGAAAATGATGAAACTTTCGTTCCTGCTTTCGAGTGGAAGGAATTATCTTGTGGACAATTGAATTATCTACATGAACTGCACATTTCCCCTCAATTTTTTCAGAATCAAAGACCTTGCTCGGAGGAGAAAATAAGAATAGATACTGTTACTGGGGGAATATTGTATTGCGTGATGCGATAAAATAGATAAGTTATCGATAGTATCCGTAAACTTTGTATCAGAGATACTGATTGTCTTCAAAAGGAAAGGGAAATCGAAATTAATGGAGCGTCTCTTGATTGATTGCTGCTCTCTTCGTCAATAGTTTTCAAATAATGAGTCAACTGTGTGTTTTTTGCTTCCGAATGGAAGCCTTGTTTTCGCGATTTTTTTTGTAATGTCAATTTTCATTGGAAATGACTCAAAATGATCCAAAACGTCGAGAAATCGTAATAAGAAAAAAAAAAGACATGTATGCTGTACGGCCCTACGACTCTCTATTACTAATAAACTAATACATGACAATACTAATTAACTAGACCAGCAAAAATTCAGAAAAATGTGAAAGAATATTAACTTTAATACGGCATCAAAAAAATAAGAAATTAATTGTACTCGAGTTGGCTGGGATACTATCTCAATACAGGATATCTTCATTATTTAATTGAAAAAAAAATTGATTTCTTTCATACTGTATATTTTTTTAAAGGATGACCAGTACCTCTTGACAATACCCATTGATATAAATAAAAAAAATTGAGAAATTATTACAGCTTCTATTTATTTCTTGATTCAATAGTTAGCCAGAAGCCTCCCTTAGGCAGAAGGCCAACCTGTGCCTTATCAATCTCCATTGGCATAATCATCTTCTCTCCAATTTTCAGTGAGCATTTAAGAACCAAATGGAACAGCAGAACTTTGACTTCTAACAGAGCAAATCGATTACCAATGCACATTCTAGGACCAACGCCAAAAGGAAAGTACGCAGGTGAATGAAGCGTGCCCTGAGGATCTTCAATGAACCTCTCAGGAGAGAATGTCTCAGGATCACTGAAATACTCCGGATCCATATGCAGCGCATAAACTGGGATCCAAATAGGATCACCAGGCTTGAGAAGAACCGATTTTTTTCCAGGTAAAGCTGGTGGTAATTCGAATTCGCGGGTGCAGATTCTGTCGAGAACTAGTCCGATTGCATAAAGCCTCAAGACCTCGTTGATAAGTGCATCGAGATACGGCATGTTACTGATAGCCTCATAGGTGAGTTTGTGATTACATTTCTCGTAAACAGCATCAACTTCCTCCTGGACCTTTCTCTGAACCTCTGGGTCAACGGCAATGTGATGAGCAGCGAAGCACATTGCCGAAGAGGTCGTGTCGAATCCTCCGAAGAAAAATACGAAGGCTTGAGACACCATATCTTCAATAGTGAGCATCGGACCAGCTCCCGCCGTATTATTTCTTGTCTCCATCATCAGCTGGATCATATCTGGTCTGTAGATCCCCTCCTTGTCCCTAGTATCCATGGTATCCTTGACCAATTGAGCGAAGAATTCCCCCACCTCTTTATCAAGCAGTCGGATCCCCAGGATTTTCGTTAATTTTGGTACTACTCTCATCAAAGACATCTTGAGCAAAGCAAGTCCCTGGAAAACACTCGATTTCTTTCCAAGAACATAAAAATCATTATTAGGATTCTTCATAGAGTTCACCTCGATGCCAAAAGCGCAAGTAGCAATAACATCAACTGTGTATCGTGTGAATGCATCCTTTGCATTATACATAACCGGTTTTTCCGCACTTTCATTCACCAAATAACCAGCGAATCTCTCGCCACACTCTGTCATCAATTTAAACATTGCCTTCATCTTGCTGGAAGTGAATGCTGGACTCAAGAGGGTCCTTATTTCCCGCCATCTTTGTCCGCGTAAACCAGCCAAATTGTTGCCGAATAATGGCTCTTGCTCAGGATCCACAAAGGATCGACGATCAACAAAATGATCAAAGTGCTTGACAGCAACGCTTCTAATGAGATCTGGATCACGTAAAACAACGATTGGAGTGGTGAAATCATAAAAGCCAACGTATTTAGCTTCTTTATGAATGTCGTAGACCCATCTCACCATTTCAGGTAATGATATTCGCCGGAGCAACACTGGCGCCATGTGTCCAATCAGTGGTATTCCCCGTGTGTGAATAATATCATTTTTCTGCAGGAAATTCTGCTTCTGAAAGAAGTAAATAAGCGCAATCAGCACTGCACTCACAGTTAGCAGAATCGTCCAAGTATCCATTATAACGGCTGCAATAATGAAGCAGAGCTGCTTCAACTGACAGGATTATGTAAGTCTCTAGTAACGTCAGTAACAACAGGCAGTTTGAGTAAAACTGATTGTGGAATCATTTAAAACAAGTGACAAGGCTTTATTATCTTTAAGTGCCGACGTCATTGAGTTGAATAGTGATAGAGAGACACGTGTGTGTAGAATACAGATGACTGCATGGTCATTCAATATTAAATGCGCATTTCACAGAAGTTAGCTATTCTTTCTCGAGAAAATATCTTGTTTGTTCAATGAAGAACTGGAGGTTATGAAAAAAAAAAGACAACATGTGGCTATTGTTGCTTTCCAGTGTCTTTTTTTAAATCAATGATAAATGATAAGTGATCAGTTCAATTTTGATAAAAATTATTAATCTTATCCAATGGCTTTTGAAAATAGTTTGTTGCTAGTTTGATATGCACTAGGAATAATGAAAAAAAAATATTGGCTCCTGGGGGGATCGAACCCACGACCTTCGCGTTATTAGCACGACGCTCTAACCAACTGAGCTAAGGAGCCTAATGATAGGATGCATCAAATAAAAACATGTACAAGAAGAAAAAAAAGGAGAGATCCTCGAATTGGTCACATAGTTCTATACCCTGGATTCGATTTTGTCTTTCTCCAATAAAATACCTTCTTTTTCCAAATTTTCTTAGATATAGTTATTTTTATCATTATCGATTAACACAATCTAAGACATAATTGAAGGCTTGTGTTGCGAGCCTTTAGATTTGTATTTTATATTACTTTGTAATCACATTCAACGGCTTTCCAAAGTTCATCAGCAACCCATGTACCAATGAATTTTCCCTACGCTCAGTAAAAAATCGATTGAATTTGAGAAATTATATGATGTAAATTCGAAAATTCATCGAAATTTCAAACATTATCTCCAACAGATTTTCTTTTTCCTCATAAATAAGGAGAAAAAAAAAACAATGCGAAAATTCAATTGCATTTCATTATTATTACGTGTTTACTAATAATACAAATAATTAATCAATAAATATTAATTTATAGTACAAGATAAATGGAATTACAATTGGAACGCGAGGCACTCGTTAATAATTTCTTTTTTGTCTCAATAAATTAATCAGTAGTATCTAATTCATACTCCAATCGTAATGCAATAGGCTTATGGATAATTTAATTATCATACATAAAAACCTAAAACTAAATTGGACGGATATTTGAAAGGCTTTACCTCAATTAAGAGCAAAAACACACTCAACCGAAATTATTAATATCACACTGACGTTAATTAATCGTCGTGAAACTCAAAATATTATGATAATTCAGCAATTTATACATTCCCAAAAGAAATAATAATTAATTAATTAATTGCAATAATTTAATAAATCTAAATTAATTATTATAATTTAATTTCTCAATGTAATTCAAATATTCATTCACAATTACTTGATTAATTTAAACTTTACTTTTTCTTTTTTTCTTTTATTTTTTGATTCAATGCTCAGTTTGCTCTGTTTAATTTTTTAAATTTTTTTCGTTCACTCAAACAGAATGTAAAACTCACATATTTACAACACCTTGGCCGCAATTATATCGATTGAAATGAAATATATAACTACATTCAACAGTGGTTCAACATTATTCTTTCTTTTCAAAGTCAAAGGCACATTATAATTTTTAAGTTATTAAAATTGTCAAGCACTTCTACTTAACCCATTGAATAATTCAAATACAAAAACTGACTTTTTCCAAGGTATCGTAATGATAATTAGACCTAAACGTTTATTTCTTAAAAAAAAAAAAAGGGAAAAAATAACTTTGAAAAATAATTTATGAAAGTTTTGGGTCAAGCCTTTGTTCTACTCTCTTTTCCACTGTCAAATTGAATTAAATAGTCGTTTTGGGGTGAAAAGGGCCCAAATAGTACAGATTTTCTATCTTGTTACGCCCTTTTCACTCTAGAACGACGAAATAATAAAATGAAAAATCAAAAATTCACTTGAATTTACAATGAATCAAGTAGTGAATCAAGTAAATCTAGTTGATTTTCATCCCATCCAACTGTTGCAATTAATAAACCAGTTAAATCATCTTCTGTCAAGCTAACTTGAGTTGATTCAGGCACTTCCGGTAGACTGTCTGGTATTGGTGGTGAAACACTGCTTGGTGGTGTCTCATAAAGTGTTGAATTTGATTTATTCGTTGGAATAGTACTATCATTATCATTTTTCTTTGGACGACTGTGACGTGATGTTGTGGGCCGTCTTCTTGTTCTTTTGCCTTCTTCAAGTCTGTCAAAATCGAGTTTCCAAAAGCCACCTTTACCTGGTTCATCCTTGGAGCGTGGGAGTTTTACGAAGCACTTGTTCAGCGACAAATTATGACGAATTGAGTTCTGAAATTGGATCAATGCTAATTATATACAGGAAGTTGAATGCGTTAAGGTAGTATCCTAGAGTAAGATCGATAAAACAGAAGAAAATGAGGATTTTTGGGTTTGTTTTCAATTAATTGCTGATAATTCGAGGAAAATGTGCTTTAATTTACCCGAAGAAGTCATTAAACTATCCGAAAATCATATGTTCGGCTTGTGAATATAATTTTTTTTTGTTTCTCGAATTTTTTTTCCATTATTAATCTCCTATCACATACATGAGATAGAGAGAGAGAGAGAGAGAGAGAGACAAATAGTTGCGAATACCTTCTAATTAGAATTTCTCAATAACTATACGTTGAATTGAATATTCTTCTATTATTTAGTTAAAATGTTGTTCTCTTCGTCAATTGTTCTTAAATAATGGGTCAGCCCTGTGGTTTTTCTTTAGTATTTTCATTATTTCCGTCCGATTTAGGACGTTTCATCCCCACCAGCGCTATTTTTAGTAACTTTGATAGATCATATATCAAAAACTGCACGGACAAAAAGTATGAAAAAATTCAGAAGAATATAAAAAAATATCATCTTTGATATGGCATCAAAAAAATTAGGGGTTAACTCAAGTTTACTAGTATACTACCTTAACTATTTGAAAAAAATATATCATTCTTTTGGCGAGCTTCACCACCTTATTATCGAGTCAATAGATTATTTACCTGCCATGCAGGATCAGCGTGTCTGTAGTACATAAAGTGTTCCCTTATCCATGCATAAATATTGGACAGAGTTAATTTATTATTATGCGCCCGCATTGCAAGACAGATTAGAGTTGCATATGAAAAGGGCGGCTTTGCATCAGGATCTGTCTGATATTTTTCCGCATTCTCTGCCAAGTCTGGCAAAAAAGATAAAAATTATTAAAATTAAATTCCTGAAGATATTGAATATATTGCGAAGTGTATTCAGAGATTAACGATCAAATTCGAAAGTGAAAAAGACCTTAAAAAATTATGAAAAGAGTCTCATAAACCACATTAATATAACTAGAATCTATCGTTATCGTCCAAAAATTGTTCATTAACCAAATATAACGCATCAATAGGAAGAATTTTCATTCTTTCTACCATTTTCCCTATTACTAGAGCTTTAAACTAAATCTCTCAACCCACAAAAAATAAAAAAAATATAAACCCTCAAAAAAAACTATACGTAAAAGCCCTCGATTGAAGCTTTAGTTCTAAAAATTATGATAAAATGAAACTAGAACTCATGTGAAAATTCTTTAAAAATACTTTCAACAAATAAATTGTTCTTTGAAAAATATTCAAAAAATTCGCACTTATAGTGTTTTAAACTTTCTACATTTACATATTTTTCATCCTCTCCTCCAAGCTTATTTGTTAAACGGAAAAATCTAATAAATTTAGAAATAGTCAGATATCTGCTATTTTCAGTGTCTTTAGGAAATTCAAATAATACTTCTAAAAATAACAGCTTATAAATATCGTCACTTCATGACTGAATAAAAGGGATAGGTAAATGATGGGTGTAAGAATAGCACTTACGCCCCTTTCATACAGTCATGAAGTGACGATATTTATAGAGTTACTATCTAAATTTTTGATGACACTAAAAATAGCGGATATCTGACTATTTTTAGACTTTTTTACATTTTTTCTTTTAACAAATAAATTTGAAAGAGAGAATGAAAAATATGTAAATATAGAAAAGTAGGGACGTAAGTGGTATTCCTACACCCATCACTTGCGCCCCTTTGTTTCCAAAGACACCTATATATAGGATATGTACATAGTGCAGTCACTGTGTTATTCCTATAAAAAAAAAAAAATTTAATTGAAATTGAAAAAAAACATTTTCAGTAGATAGAGAAACATTCCCCTCAGACTTACCAATTTCAGCTTTTAAAAGTGGTGACATTTTCTTTGGCTGTTTTCGTGTAATTGCTGGTGGTGGCGATGGTGAGCATGGTGGTGTTGGTAAACTAGATGCACTAGTTATATCCAATGACTGTAGCCAAGATAGACTTGTTAATTCAGCCTCAACTCCATAATTTTCATCTGTCTCCATATTCTCGATATTAATGGAAGACAATACATGATTCGATGGCACTTGTATAACAACAGCCTTCTCTCTCTTCATTATTTTCTATATTTTCTGTTTCTTCATAACACGAAATCTGTTTGAACAAAAGGATCAAGTCAAAATTTCATCAAAATTGGTCTGACAATGAAGAAAAAGTGGAAAAAAAGGTGAATAAAGTAATAATAATAATAATTCAAACTATAATGAGCTTTTTTTTAGATTTTGGGAGAAACTGACGTGGAGTTAGAGACAAAAAAATCGAAGTGTACGTAGAGTTTCGATTCTTCGGCGTGTACCAGGGCCAACTGTGGAAAAGTCGCTCTGGTTCACCGACAAGGGGCGTCAAGTATAGGGTGGTACTCTATACATTCACCACGTTATGGTCTATACTTGGCTACTATTTCTTCTTTCTCTGTCTTTCTCATTTTCTGCTTTTACCTCCCCTAGGTATTTGAGCCAGGGGAGAGCTGGCGCGCGCGTGTGCGGCGTCGTCGACAGGTGCTCGACTACGTTCTTTCGCAGGTGGACGACTGTACACAGCCGGCACACCAGACACGCTCTCTCTTTCAACCCCTCCAACAGAGAGAGAGGGAGACTTTGACGTCCACTCAAATACATATAACTGTCCTGAATTAACTGTACTTTTTCCCCGTTTTTTTTTCATTATTTCTCTTGATTTTAAAGTTTACTCATTCCAGTTTTTTAATTGATTCATTATTCTTTATTTATTATCATGAGGAGAAAAAAATGTGAAAATAACCGACATGAGATGATTTTCTAGATTTTTTTTCTCGATAAATTATGTATAAAATGAAAAATATACAGAGCGTGTAGAAAAATGGAGAATCTATAAGTGCAAACTCTTTGAGTATTTTTTTTGTAATCATTTATGTCTTAAAATTTTTTTTCTCATTTTCAGATGTCTGCTGATTTTATTTGTCATGAAAAAATGGATTTTATTGAGGATTTTATTGATTTTGTCTTTGAATCAAGGAATAAAAAGATTGGAAATTTCCGATTCCACGCAAGCTTCGAACCAAATATAAATATCATCAGAATCAAATTTGTTATGATTGAATCGATGCATTTAGAAAAAAAAGTGTTTTTCTCTGAAGAATGAAATTTCTTGAAACTGAGAAAAATAAAAAATTATTAGTTTTAAGAAATTATTTATCAAAAGTAATAATGCGTTACTCAGATTGAATATATCCAGATTGTAATGAACTCATTTTCATTAATTGTTTGGAATTAATTGAAGATCTCTCAAGCTTATTATCTCATCGCTTGTATTTCAAAAATAAATATACTGCTTTTAAATTTTCACATTAATCAATGAGTTGCTTGATTGAAAATAAATTTGAGTTTTTATTCAACTAAACTATGGATAACTGTTGATAATTATCAATATTTTTTTTCTTAAATTCAAATACGAATACTTTGATAATACAATTTCTTTTTCTTGATGCACGAAATCATCCACAAAGGTCCTATCTTTACCATCACAATCCTCAAATCAATTCAATTTTAAATAAATAAAAATACGAATTCTCTGATAATAGAATTTCTTCTCTCAGTACAGTCTGAATACAATCATTTACTATCTCAGCTGGGAATCGAAATAAAAAATTCCAATAAAAAAATTCCAAGTAAATTAATTACATGCAAATTTTCAATGACAATTACCCGGAAATTCTTTTCTATTTTCATAAATTTAACTTTAACTATTGAAACACGTGAAGTGCATCGATCCTTTCTGCGAACGAGCAATGAGCCACGACAATCGGAATTTTTGCAATGCGTCACTGGGTCAATTCCATTGCATATTTTATCGTAACACACTGGTTACAACAAATGGTTTGTTCACGGTCAAAAAAATGCCGCCTCCACTCGAGTCGAAAAAAAAGCCTACGAGGGTTGATTTCTCCTCTCATTATTTTCTACGTCAATTCCGAGGCAACCAGGTGGACCGGAAGTGGTCACTCACGTGCATTACACAATTGGGGTTAAAATAAAAGAAGAAAATGAAATGGGATAAAAGGCACCCGTACACTGAAAAAAAGAATAATGGTCAGAACTATGGAATATTGATGATATTGGTCCTTACACTGTGTAAAAACAAGTATCTTAATTTAAGGATGATTGGGAGGTACAATTGGAAAAAAAAGTTAAATTTTTTTAATAAAATAGTTAATAACAATTTATACAAGATGAAATTCTCGAATCTGATTCAGTGAATCTGTGAAGAATGTCATAAGGAATAAAATGAGCCCTAGAAACAAAAATTTAATTGAAAATTGAAAAATTTTCGTTATTCTTTATATTATTTTAAGTCTTTGACAATTTGAACAAATGTAAAAAAATAATGAAAATTTTTCAATTTTCAATTGATTTTTTGTTTCGCAGGCTTATATCATTCCTCATTACATTCTTCACAGATTCACTGAATCGGATTTGAGAATTTCATGTTGTATAAATTGTTATCAACGATTTTATACAAAAAATTTAACTCTTTTCCCAATTGTACCTCCCAGTCATCTTTGAGATATTAGTTGAAAAAAACATATCTTGAAATACAAAAAAAAATCTTAAAACTGCCATTCACTAACAACAGCATCTCCAGAGTGTTTTGGAAGTGTCTACAAAAATATCTTAATTTTAAACACTTATTTTTATAGAATAGCAATTTTTTTCTTTTTAATTGAAAAAAAACCGTTGAACTCACTCAATTTAGACACAGTTCGACCAATTCATATATTCAAATTAAGTAAATTCAGTCATTTCAACAACTTTTCCAATTATTTCAAGAAGAATATTCGCTAAGGACCAATGTTCATCCCTTGCGGTTCGGAAAATCTGGAATAAATGCTGTGTAAACACGATTTGAGTGCAAAAACTCGGCAAAAACCGTATTTTTGCAAAATATATCCTGTTTTTTTGTGCTCAAGTTAACTTAAGTTTCAACTCAAGATTTATGCTGTGTAAATTCCGTTCAAATCCTGTATGAATTCCGTTCAAATGCGCTGTAAACACCGTATGAACCCCGAATTAATTAAAAAACGAAACAAATTCTGAATTTCTACTGCATTCTCAAAACCTCTAGAAATCAATATTCGACAATTTTTCACCCCTATTTTTATCGCAGTGTAAAAAATTCAGAAAATTTCCGAATGAAGACCATAATGTCGGGGTGGGCATTTTTCCTCATTTCAGCGTCCATTTATCGACTTCAGGGGGGGGGGGGGGGGGGAGGGGGTGGGGGTGAAGAGAACCGCCTATGGATGATCAGTAGGGGAAAAACGCCCCGTCCCACTCGACAGTTCGAGACACGAATGGCGTTTGTGATAGCCAAAGAACCCAACTATCATTGGT
>OY998101.1:14103155-14183524 GCA_963921955.1 Aleiodes alternator
ATTGATGAAGAGCCAGAGAGAGTCAGAGACTAAAAACCGGCCAAATAATTGTTTTTTTCCTCGGTTTTCCAACAAATGGTCAGTACGATCAATAATCACCTGGGAGCATCAATTCCCTGTTTCTTCCCCACCCCCTTTCAACAATTGGACCATCACCTGCCTCTGTACTGCGTCAGGTTGTATATGACTCACTCCCCCACTCTTATCTGTGTGTACATATATATGTGTGTCGGTCAACCTGCGGCAATGAAAAGCTCATTTTTATTGCTTCCTCTTTCATTGATGACTAAATCGAAATTCCGAAATTTTGACAGAATTTTAATAGTTCACACATCAACCCCCCTCCTCCCTATCGCCTCCCCCCCCCCACTTTTAAAAAATCGTTATCAATTCCGAATCCAACGATTTTTGAGAAAAAAAATCTGAAGGGAAAAGCTCTGAATTAAATGAGAATTTGTCGATTCATTAATTAATTTTAATGAGAGCTTTTTCCTCAATTAATTCAATTAGACGAAAAAAAAATTGTGTGACTCATTAACAAAAAGCATTTTTCCATTGCCTTGACGCACGTGGGTAGCCAGGTCAGCTTTATATTTACTAGTTTATAGATAAACGGGCAATAGGTCACAGTACTATTGAGGAATGATGTGGACTACCTTGAATGGACGAAAAAAAAAAGAAAAGAAGAAGAAGAAGAAAAACCTAGAGACACATTGGTGGTCTATCATCAATAATGTCTTTGAAAGCTTTTCATATAAACGTAATAACCGGATATAGAACCATTGCGTTCCAACTATAGTTCACAGGGAGTGTGGGATTTATAAATTATTCAAGTGAATTGATTCAACCCTTACGTGCTACAGTCATTTCTTTTTTTTTTTTCAATTGTCGTGGATTTTCGAGGAAATCGAAGAAGAAGTTCTCCTGGGAAATAATTGAGGCCAATAGAAAATTACGAATTAATTTGAATTATTTGGGGGCGGTAAAAATGGAAAAAAAGAGGATTCTAGTACCAGATAATTGATGCAACAATTTAATCCAATGATGTTTCTTCACTTTTGGGGGGAAAAAAATGAAAACTAAAAAACTCAAGTAATTTACACAATCAATCGATGAATTCACTAGCAACACTTGAATTATTTGGTTTAAATTGAAAAGCGAATTTTCGAAATTGAAGGATTTTATTTTATTTTATGATTACGAGATAATGCGATTTTTCTTATTGAATCAAAATTGCATTGAAGAGACACACGTTAATTTACTTCTTTTTTTTTTGAAAGAGCCGGTGGAATTAACGTCCGTTGCTACCACCATCCCCTCAGTCACTGAGTGTTTGACCCCTCTGGTTGCTTCATGCCAGCCGGCCATGTTCTACAGCACCTGGGAAAAAAAAACAGGTACTGCTGGTGGGCTATCAATGCTCAGTATCGTGGCGACAGGTACCCCAATGAATTAACGAGTTTCGGGCCCCTGATGAAGAGAAAAAATGATTCCTGAAAAAAGAGGAAAATGCACTGAGCGAAAAAAAAGTGGTAAAAACTATCGAAATATTTGTTCTATTGGTGCTTAAAAAATATTTTTCTGAAGTAATTCAAAACAAGTGGATGATATCATTGCTTTCCAACTGATATAGCTTTTTCTGCTGATACTTTAGCAATATGCCTCCAAATGGAAGTGATACAACTTTTTTCAAACCAAAATTCACAGGCATCTAACTGTGATACAACTCTCGAGATAATATATGAGTATAAATAACTTCAGTTGAATAGTTTCCAGAAATTCTATTAAAAATTGATTTTCGGAAAATGAACATATCTCAAAAAGTATCGATCAGATTCTCTTTAAATAAAGCTTAGAAAGTACAGTTCGTGGAGAAAAAGTTTTCCACAAAATATGAATTTTTTTTATTAAACCGTATTGCTGTAATTGAGACTTTTAAACACACACAGACATGGGCTGAAAATATCATTTTCTCTCAATTTAGATCATTTAAAGTATCTTCTATTAAAAAAATTACAATCGAAAATGCTGGTGATTACATAGCTTCCATTCACAAGCAAAATTGATGAATCTACTGAATTTTGGTTTTTCAAACAGCTGATTCGTTTGAATGAACGAATTTGAACGAATAATCCTTCATAAAGTGTGGATTATGATACAGAAATCATTAATAGGACTAAAATATAGCAAACCGGTATGTTACATGTCTTGATTTAACTTAGTGATTTTGAATAGTTGAATTTGGAAACATGTCGAAGTAAAATCGAAAAAAAAAAATTCGAAATATTTTCGCCATATTTCGAACAATCTCTAGAATCTAAAATAATTAAATGTAACTAAATTTTTCCTTCCCTAACTTTGAAATTCTCTATCGTACCTGTAATGCGCTCAATGAAATGTTTCTACGCTATGGAGATATTGTTGACTGAATGTCGTCATCATCATTGAATTTTACTGCTGAAATAGCAATTAATACTAATAAAAAAAAGGAATAGCAATTAGCTATATGAAAAATGTAAGATAAGAATGCCCTATGATTGAATGATTGTTGTATGTAAATCTCCTTTTCTTATTCCTATATGTTTTCTTCTATTATTTGTTAAAAATGTATCTGTTAAAAATTTCCGTCTGAATTTTCCATGCGAAATCCTA
Organism: Aleiodes alternator; assembly: GCA_963921955.1. Classification (NCBI taxonomy): domain Eukaryota; kingdom Metazoa; phylum Arthropoda; class Insecta; order Hymenoptera; family Braconidae; genus Aleiodes; species Aleiodes alternator. The sequence continues at coordinate 14,105,808 of OY998101.1, forward strand.
GAAATTTCTAACAAGTCACATTTCTACTAAAATTTCAGATGATTACGTCATTGAAAAATGAACCCATGGATGTTCGAATGAGTTCACACCTGGATATCAATGAAATTTGTAAATTTCAGTTTAATTGTTTCTTGAGAATTTAGTAAAAAAATGGAGAAAAAAAATTTTAAAAATTGAAAATTCAAGTAATTTGTAAAACTTCCTTCTCAATTCTCCTTAAGACTCATAGATTTTTTTGAATGACCTCTGGACCTCACAGATTTTATAACTATCTTCCCATTGAAAAAAACACGTTTATGGAAATTACCATCAGATTGTCTATGATAATTCCATTTTTTTCTAACAGTCATACTTTGACCCTATTATGGGCTTCGGCTGTTGGATCTTGATGAAACGAATAAATGAATAAATTCTAGAAGTCATTAATGATTTGAAATAGTTCGTTGTGATCTTAACTATTAATGGATAGTCATGCGAGTAAGAAAAAATCCCCTCTAAATGTCTTTTTTTTCATTGCAATCATTTTTCAATTATCTGCTGTGACACCTGGACCCGCAGCTTGTGTCGTCACGGTACTTGATTCACGGCCCTTTTAATTCAGTATTCACCTTTTTCCTCTAGCAGAAGAGGTCCTCAACCGCTGAGGCAGATAGCGCAATTATTGAACTGTAAAAATACACAGAAAAAAAAAATGAGAATAAACACTGATTTGTGTGTAATTAATATTCAGGTATTTATTATCACTTACAGTACAGCATATTTTTTTTCTCTCTTTTATTATTATTTTTTTTTTTTTCATTTTTAATTCAACGTCGGCAATAAGCATTTTTTCCTAATAAATTCGCCACAATTATTTTCCAAAAATTCAATGATAATTTCTCGATACATCGTACCAATTTATTGGCGAAAAAAAAACGAAAATGAAAAAAATATAAATCATAAAATTGTAATTATCTATGCTTCTGGGATCATTATACTATCAACACTTTATATAAAACGTGAAATGTTTTTTTTCTTCATGTTTAGTATTTTTTACGAGCTTTATTTCCTTATTTATTTATTGAGGGTGTAATTTTTAATTTTTTTTCGACTAATAAAATTTTTTTTTTTATTCATTTCGAAAAATCGAAATATTGCAAATTATTTCGACTGACCAGTTGCGAATAATGAATTTTCGTGATTATATACACCCTCAATTTAAGCTAAATCCTCATATTTTTTTTCCTCTCTCATTTCTTTCATTAGAGGTATTTTATGAATATTTAAAATATGATTAAAAGCAAATTTTTTTCTGGGATCCTAAAAATTGTCTTTTGTAGGAAAAATTTTACAATACAGTAGTTTTATTCTCTCCATGGCGACAATATCCTACGTAACTGAATAAAAAAATGGAGAAAATGATAGATACATATATGTATATATATAAATAATTCAATTTTAAATGTGATCCCCCTATTTAAAACCAGTTAAAAATCTTCCAGTTACTGAATCAATGAAAAAAAATTAATAATAATAATAATAATCACTATAAATTGAAATATATTCCATTATAATCAACGGCATATTTACAATTCACAAAAATATCACTCATTGATGTTTTTATACTATTTCGTGTAAAAATTCATCAGCTTCGTGGAAATCGTCGCCACGATGAAAAACCATGATTTTTTCTTATTATTTCAATGTCCACTCGTTTTTTTTCTCCTTTTTCTCTCTATAAATTTGGGTATTTTTCTGTAAGAAATACACCCCCTACTCGCTATAAAGTACGAGTATTTCCTTAATTAATAAATCCATGCTTCATCATTTAAATTATTATTCTGCTTCTTCATTATTTACTTTATCATTCTTTTTCACCAAAGAAAATGGAGTATAGATCGAATTTACCACAGGAATTCAGCTCACTCCACTTCTCTCCCAATGTTTAATTGCGTATTCAAATTTTTTTTTCAATTTTTTTTTTTTTTAGATCGAAGACACGACACGACGACAGTACAGTCTCTAAAGCGGGACAACGAATGGACTCTACACACGCTAGATGGTTACAGTCCATGGATTCTGCAAATATTTTCTAATTTTTTTTTTTTGCGTAATTGAATTATTTTTTTCACTTCCATTATTCTTGGAATTTCTGACATTCTTCATTTTTTTCTTTTTTTATTATCTTTAAGGCTGATTGGTTGTGAATGGCGTGATACCATTGTTTGCCATATTGTCTAAGATACCGCTGATATATGCAGCAACGTCAACCTGACTCTCCTCTGCTCTTCTTATGAATGGATGCTCCAGGAGTTTATTGTACTTGGGACGCTGTGTTTCTTCTTTTATTAAGCTTGAAACAGATAAAAGAAGAAGTCAATTAGGGAAGGTGGGGTAAAATGGAGACAGGGGGTAAAACGGACATGTGTTAGTTTTGGTGATTTATAATGTTACGGGGGGAAATTACGAGAAATCGATGGAAATATTGGAGATAGGTTTTTTTCTGATGATTCCATTGGGAAGCTGAGGAAATTTATCATGAAAATCGTATGTCGGAATTTATTTTTTTGAATTTTTCGAAAATTCCATTCTTTGCTCGAGATTTGAAGGTAAGACTCTTCTGTTTTTGAAAAATTTCAGGTTTTCGGAAATATCTATGGTTCTATTGTTCGTGACGATCTAGAACTGATCTTGAAATACAGGTGAGCTTATTTCCCATTGATTTACGTGTCTAAAAAAAAATCATCAATTTTTCAAGTACTTATAGGGCAAAAACTGATTTTCAGAAGATGGCCTATAAGTACTTGAAAAATTGATTTAAAAAAATGTGAACCACAGAAACCAAGGAGCAATGAGAATTTTTCCTATTTTCAAAAGGTCTCCTTTCAAAACTTGACCAAAAAAGGAGAAATTTTGAAAGAATTGAAAGAATAATAATTTTGACACATGTTTTCCTCCTAAAATTTCCTCAGCTTTCCAATGAAAACATCAGAACATCTCTATCATAAACCCTTCAATTCAAATGTCCATTTTACCCCACCACACCTAAAATCCTACATCAGGAGATTCGCCTAGATTCAACCACCTGAAGAGCTCTGCTCCAATCTACTAACCATGTATTAACAAATGTTACAAATTCATTTGTAAAGTGATTGCCATTGCCATTGGGTGATAATCTTGGTGGATCCCCCTGAACAACTTGATAAAGCTGTTCAAAAACAGAATTCCACTTTGGATATGGAAAATAACCAGTCGCCACTTCCATCAGAGTTATTCCAAGTGACCAAACATCACTCCTCACGTCATAACCACGTGCTCTTTGTGGATCTATTCGTTCGGGCTGAAGTAAAAAAAATTGAATCAATGGTTTTCTAAATGAGCAGAATGACTTTTTAATTTTTTTGCAGAAAATTAATACTCACAGCCATGTATGGACGACAGCCAGCATCACGAGTTCTTGCAATAGAATCAACAAGCTGTCCAGAAATACCAAAATCACAAAGTTTTATATTACCTCGACGATCCAAAAGTATATTACTTGGTTTAACATCACGATGTATTATTCTCAATTTTTCCTTCAAATAATTCAATGCTTTAACTGTTGCAACTGTTATTTTACCAAGTATACACTCTGGTATCCTCTTGTTTAATCTCTCATAAATGAATTTGTAAAATTTATCTAATGATGTATCCATTAATTCCATACATATCCAACAGTCACCCTCTTTAAATAATGCTCCATAAAATTGCACGATACATGGACACTCATTTGACTTCATTACAACTTCAAGGTCCATCAGTAATTGATTCTGTTCTCTCTCGTCTACTGTAGAACGAATTCTCTGGGAAATAAATGATATTTATGAACTTTATTGTTTGCTCTTGTCTTTTTCTAATCAATCAATAATAATAATAATTTAAAAAAAAAAGAAAGGAAATACCTTCACAGCCATAACAGTATTGCTTATCCTATGTATCATTTTATTTACAGTACCAAATCCACCTCTACCAATTTCACCAACATCCTGAAGATCCTCGGATGTAAAATCGTAAACAGTATCTGGTGATAATTGCAGTTTACCAGTACTTTGCATCGATTGACACATTCTCAATTTGTCCCTTTAAAAAGTTAAAAAACATTGGAATTTAGAGAAATGAACTTTATGATGCTGAAAATAGGAGAAATTTGTCAATTTCTAACTTTTTATTCATTCTATGAAATAAATTATTTTTAAAGCAATGAAAAATGAACACATGCAGAATTTTCAAAGGACTATGAGTGCAAATTTTTCAAATATTTTTGTTTATACTAATCTATTTGTTGAAAAAAGGCTCCAAAAAGTTGTGTAATGTGTGCTAATTTTATTTTCATCACGTTATGATATTAAAAATCGCAAATATCTGACAGATTCTATCTTTTTTCTCTAGCAAATATATTTTTTTGAGAAACAATATGTGTACAGTTAGGAAATTTAAGGAACTATCAGTACAAATTTTCAAAATATTTTTTTCATACAAATATATTTGTTTTAAAAAAATGAAATTTTTTTTATTTTCGTGTTAATTTCATTTCCATTGTTTCATGATTTAGAGAAATAGCAAATATTTGAAAATTTCCTCTATGTTCCTCCACCAAATAAATCTTTTTAAAAAGAAGAAAAAATATGCATAGTTAGTAAATGAAAGAAACCATCAGTGCAAGTTTTTCAAACATTATCTTTATACCAATCTATTTGTTTAAAGAAAATTCCAAAAACCGTGATATATTTGGTAATTTCATTTTCATAGATTTTTTCACTGAAAAGATTATTCACCTGGCTTTATCAGGAAATGGACCCGGTTGTGGAGCTGTTCTGGGTCTTGCCGGCAGCTTTGGCAATGGCAGGGGCAAAATGGGACGTCTAAATAGTTTTAAAAAAAAAAAGAAATTAGTTAAACAAAGTTAGGTGCAGAACTTGAGTGAAACTTTATAATACTGAAAATAGCCGACATCTGACAATTCTTATAAGTTTCAATCATTTCCCAAATGAATTATAAAAGAAAAATATAGGCATATGTAAGAGATTTGTAAAGCTGCAAGTGCAAATTTTTCAATAGTTTTTTCATGATAATTTATTTATTTGAAAAAATGCCACAAATTGTGAGATGTGTGCAAACTTCATTATTATGAAATTTTGTGTATTGATTAATTAATTAGCACTCACGAAGCTGGTGGAGTTGAGGATGTACCAGTTGAATTTGAATTTGGTGATTGTACACTGGTATGTTGAGCTGGAAATGACAATTTTAATTGTCTCTTTTTATCAGCTGCAAAGACCCAACAATAAATTATGCAAAGTAAAAACAAAACGATACAATTGTCTCAAAAAAAAAAGGAAAAAAATGGGAGAAAAAGAATTTTTACCAGATTGCTCCTTTTGTATGTCATTGTTTGATCGAAAATCAAGATGTTGAAAGTTGAACATTCTTCCAGAACCTGGAACTTTGCAAAAACGGAAAATTTCTTCAAAATTACATCGATAATTGATGAATTTGAGGAAATTTCGTGATATTTAAAATGATGATGAAATATAATGTCAGGTATTATTTCAATTTGAAGAAAATTGATGAATTCCACATTTTTTGGAGTAAATGAGAAAAAATGTGTGAAAGAGGTTAGAAATAACTACTTGTTAATTTTGACATTGTTTTTTTTTTGTTAATTCGTTGAATTACCTTGATTCAATTGATTCGATGAATTTCCCTGATTTTCTGCCATTATCGTAAACTTATTAACGAAAAAATTGTGTGAAATAAAAATCACACTTTGAAAAAGTCTCTTTACGAGACCTTACCGCAGGAATTTATTGGCCTTATGTATGTCGTGCACAAATACATTGTTTAGAACCAAAATCATACGAAATTAACAAATAAAATACCATAAATTACTGGAGTACTATAATTTTATTGGGAAAATTGATTATTTAGTTCTTCAGTGATTGATTGAGTTCATGAAAATGATGCAGAAAGTTTTTTCACTGGAATTTTCCCTTTTTTTACGTGAAGATGAGGAAAAAACACGCCGCTGTGAGACAGTGGTTGAACTAGAGCGCGGATGAAGTGGAGAGAGAGAGAGAAAGCGAGAGGGAGGGAGAGAGAGATGGATGGAATCGAGAAGCCCCTAATTCCATCGACAGATGGCTACAAATACCGGAAAAACTATTTTTTCCTCTCTATTTTCTAAATTTTTCGAGATATTAGTATATTACCTAACAAGTGCAAGAAAGTACTTTTCCACACGTTGTGCATAAAAAAGCAGTATCTTACGCGTGTGGTAAAGAGTTTCAGACTCATGTGATTGCAAAACTTGCCTTCGGGTCTCGTTAGAAAAGTACTCTACGGCACTTGTTATTAGGTAATATACTTTTTCTGACGAGTGTGAATCAGCGAGAAAAGCCAAAGGCGAATTTTGATCACACACAAGTCTGAAAATCTTTACCGCACTAGTAAGGTGCAGGTTTTTCTCATATACAACGTGTAAAAATTACCACGTTTCGCACGACGTGCATAAAACTAACTTTAAATAAGTAGAAAATTCAAAAAAAAAAAAAACAAAGACGATATTCTTTCATGTAATAATAATTATAGTTTTTGTAATCAATATATATAATAAAAAAAAAGTGTGTTATTATGTGAATGCCGCTAAAGCTCAGAAACCAACCCTCATAGCCCCATGGGGGTTACATGGTGTGGTAGCCCTCCACCCCCCATCCATGAAGAAGTTTTCCGTTTTCGGCTAGGGGGGTTGGTTCCAGAGATATGGGGATGAAAGAGAGTATTTTACTTATTTGCTCCTCATGGGTAATATACAACAATGCTCTAGATCGTTCTAAAATTTACTAGAACAATCTAGAATATTTGAGAGTATTCTGGAATGTCCGAGAAGGTTCTAAATAGTTCGAAAATGCTCTAGAATATTCCAGAAGATCTGGGAATGTTCTAGATTGTTCTAGAATGCTCTAGATTGTTCTAGAATGCTCTAGATTGTTCTAGAATGTTCTAGATTGTTTTAGAATGTTCCAAATTGTTCTAGAATGTTCTGAATTGATTTAGGACGTTTCAAAATGTTCTATACCGTTCTAGAATATTCCAAATTGTTTTAAAATGTTCCAAATTGTTCTAGAATGTTCCAAATTGTTCTAGAATGTTCTAGATTTTTCTAGAATGTTCTAAATTGATGTAGGAAGTTTTAAATGGTTCTAGACTGTTCTAGATTGTTCCCGAATGTTTCAAATTGTTCTAGAATGTTCTAGACTGCTCTAGAATGTTCTAGAATGTTCTAGAATATTCTAGATTGTTCTAGACTATTCTAGATTGTTCTAGAATGTTCCGGGAAGTCCAGAAACATTCTACAATGCCCCCCAAGGTGCGAAAATATTCAAAAATGTTCCAAGATATTTCTAAAGCTTTTTTAGTACCAAAAGATTTGGAAATATTTTGGAATTTTCCAGAAGGTTCGGAAACTTTCTGGAGTGTTCTTGAAGATTCGAGAATGTTGCAAAAGGCTGGGAGATATTTTCCAATGTTTCAGAAAGTTCGAAAAAATTCTAGAATTTCTTTGAAGGTTCGAAAATATTCTAGGAAGCTCAAGAGCATTGGGAGTTAGAAAAAAACCGATACTGACATATGTTTTCTACCTAAGAAAATTTCAATTTTCCAATAAATTAGTTATAAAAGCTCCATTGTGAACCGTTCAAATGGATTGCCCGATTCATTCCACTCTCGGTTTGATCAATTAATCAATATCGATGAAAATATTGGAGATAGATCCTTTCTGAAAATACTATTGGAAAGCTGAGAAAACTTCTCATGGGAATCATATCAATAATAGATTGAAACTAGGGGTGAGCAATTGCTCGCTCGCTACGCTCGCTCGCGAATAGAGGAGTGCGTAGTTGCTCGCTCGCTCGCGAATGGAGGAGTGCGTTACTGCTGATTAGAAGGAATTAGTGAGAATGTATTGTGATGAGTGTGACTTCAAGCCGTAAGAACTCCTCGATAATTTCTCTCACTTACTATTAGAAAAAATGATGAATGATAAAAACGATAAATAACAACAGACATAATCGTGGAAACTATCAAAAAATGGTGGGGAGATCTAAAAATCTGGAGATCAATAAAAAAATCAATTTTTCCTTTTCGGGGGTAATGCATAGACTCCACTTTTTGGGAAGAAGAACTTGATAATGCTTTTCTTAAAAAACTAAGAGAGTACTGGATCGATTCCGATCAAAATCTAATGACCGCGAATTTATGTCAAGATGCTTCGATTACCACATCGATCACCTCGATCACATTATTGATTTATGAGAAAACGTGAACGAAAAAATTGATCATCGGACATACACACAAACACACACACACACAGACATGATCGTGAAAACTATCAAAAAATATTGGGGAGGTCTTAAAACATGAAGATCGATCGAAAAATCGATTTTTCATTTTCGGGGCCATTACATAAATTTCCCTTATCGGGAAGTTAAAAAGATAATAGTAATACATATTGTTGACCTAAGATTTCTACAGCTTTCCAATAGAATTCTGGTGAAATTTCTATCTCGAACCGTTTAATTGGAATGTATACGTTACCCCAACTCCTTCTGATAAATCAATCAATATTGATGAGAATATTGAAGGAAGGTTCTTTCTTAATTTTTTGAATTTTTCGAATTTCTCAAAAATTTCATTTTTTAAAAGTTCGAATATAAAAGACTTCTATTTTTGAAGAATTTCCGTTTTTTGGAATTTTTCTGTACTATCGGGTGTTGGGATTTCCGGTTATTCCTCAATGAAAGATGAGCTCATTCCTTATCAATTCATGTAGTATAAAGGAAGCAATTATCTATTCGAAGACTTACAGGGAAAATGCTGATTCTCAGAGAATGGCCTATAAGTATTTGAAGAATTGATTAAGAACAATATGGATAACATGAATCGATGGAAAATGAGCTCACCTTCCATTCGAGATCAATCCCAGGTCGCTACGACGAATAGAATCGGAGATACTGCCGAAATAGTAATTTTGTCTGATTTTCGAAATGGGGACTCCTTTCAAATTTGGCCCAAGAAATGAAACTTTAGGAAAACTGGAACAGATCGATACTAACATACGTTCTCTCCCTAAATTTTTCTCAGCTTTACAATGGTATTCTTGAAAAATCTCGATCTCGAACCGTTCAATTGGGATACCTATTTTACACCAGCTTCCCCCAATAAACCAATCGATATTGATGAAAATAATTAGAGATAGATTTCTTCTGATGATACTATTGGAAAGCTGGAAAAACTTCCTATAGAATCATAAATCAGAACTGTTTTTAGAAAATTTTAGTTTTTCGAGAATATCTCTCCTTCTACTGGTTGTAGCAATCTGGGATTGATCTCGGATGGAAGTTGAGCTCATGTTCCATCGATTTCGCAGTTCGAAACAAGAAATTATTCATCTATCAAGTACTCATAATGTGGAAACTAATCTTCAGAAAATGGCCTGAAAGTTTTTGAGAAATTGACTTGAAAAAATTCGACCCCACTGGATTAAAGAGAAATGAACTCACCTTTAATTTGAAATCAGCCCCAGGCTGCTATGACTAATAGAACCGGAGATATCACCAAAAAAATTAATTTTGTAGATTTTCAAAGGGGCAATCCTTCCAAAACTTGGCGAAAAGAGAAATTTTCTCAAAATTGGAAAAAATTAATCCTGACACATCGTTTCTGCCTGCAATTTCCTGGAATTTTCTCAATTAGAATGTCCATTTTACTAATCTTCCCTCGATGAATTATGTATAATTATAAGTCAGTATAGGAGCTGCTAAAAAATCTGACCCGAGCGAAGCGAGGGTAGGACCGCTAGTAAGAGAATAAATAAGATTCGTGGCCTTAAAAACAGAGGGGCATAAGTGTTATGCTTATAGATAGGACTTACGCCCCTTTCACTCTGAGGCAACGAAATCCTTCTTTTAATTGTAACTTGATGAATTTTACCATTTTTCTTTCTCATTCCCATGGAGAAATTCCAATTCCTATTCTCTGTATCTCGGTTTCAAATTTCTGGCTTTCATCTCAATGGCAGCACTGTAGCAATCACCCTCAACTCAAAAGTTTCCATTCTCAAGCCTAATCAAACATTTCGTGCTCCTCATAAGGCCGCCAAGCTTCTCTCCGGAGTCCAACACATGTGTAAAAAAATAATGGCGGGATCAAAATTATTATTAAAAAACATTGTATTTACACTATGTATAATAATTTATTTATCACTAAAAATAACAGAGGCATCAAGGCTCAATGTTCCACGTGTTTTACTGCCAGTTTTCAACAACTTTCCAGTCAACTTTACACTAGAAGTCACCGAGGGGGGTTGTTATCAATGGTAATCATAAAAAATATATTATTATTAGATCCCATTTCACCCATTAAATTGTTTGAAAACAAATTTTTTAGTAGCCCCCAAAATTGTGCAGAATGATTCTAATCCATAAAACCATAATTTTTCCCATCAATCAGGTCAACATCACGTCTAGATGTCGTTCATCTAATTCCAATGAATGAAAATCCAGACAGAACGTGTTCATCAGCAGTTCTCGTGCAGAGTGTAACTCGTGAGCCAACACGTAATACAGCAATTGTCCTGGCCGAAGACATAAATACAGGGCAATTTCTCAGATGTGATGTTATAGTTGATGCAATTAATTCCCTGAATTTAGTAACAACAACCAGAGAACTTTTCATTGAAGAAGCACCAGAGGCATTTGAAGTACGTGCCTACGATGATCAGGGCAATGAATTCACAACACTAGCTGGTATCGAATTTGATTGGACAATTGGTAATGGCGAGAGATACAGTTTACCCGGTGATGTTGATATCGGTAACAGTATCTTGAGATTCATGACATTCAATGAATCCCCATACGAGACCCCATCAACCGTATCAATGCTTGATGGCACTGGAAAAATGGGCAGTATCATACTTCTCGAAGGTGTGAAAACCGGTTCTTCAAGAGTGTCAGCTAAATTACCACACACTGAATACAAGGATGTAGCAGCAGTTGAAGTTGAGCTAATTGTCATTGCTAATCTCATTATTCTACCAACAGACGTAACAATGATGGCACACGACAGTCTCAAGTACAAAATAATGCAAGTACATCAGGGACGATTAGAAGAAATCAAATTACCATCTAGTCAATACTATCTCGTAGCCGAATCACCGGAAACTGTAAAAATCGACAATGAAAGAAGCTATGCTTATGCTTTGAGAGAAGGAAAATCAAAGGTATTGCTGCATGATAAGAATGTGAATGAGGAGTATGGAATTGTTCTGCCAACTGCAACTGTTCATGTCAATGCTGTTGAATACATCACAATAACTGTATTACCTAATAGAAACAGAGGACTCATACTGGGACACGTGCACGAAATAATCGTCGAATTATTTGATGCTAAGGATCACAAGTTCCATATTGGAGAAGGTGTAGAGGTTTCTGTCATAATTGATGCTAAATTCTTAGAAACAAGGGCTATAACTCAAAATGGCACTCACATTGTTGGTGTACCGATTGCCTGTGGCACGACAATTGTCGAGGCTAAATTACACGGAGTCATCGAGAAATCAGGCAGAAGAATATCGTTACCTACTGCATTGACTGCCAAAGCTGAACTAATCATTCATACTCCAGTATCAGTGACTCCACAGATTTTGGCTGTTCCCTGGGAGCCACAGAGTAAATCTCGATTCGATATAGCGCTCAAAGCTAGTGGAGGTGATGGTGCCTATGTCTGGAACACAAGATTATCTTCGGTAGCTACTGTAACACAAAATGGAGTTGTTAGGATCATCAACCAAGGTTCTACTGATGTTATCGTGGCAATGGCAAGGAATAACTACAACAAAGACAGAGCCAGGGTGTACGTCATGCCACCGTCTAGACTGGAGATCATTCAGTACTCGATGGAAGCAGCAACAGGTGAAGGAATTCATCTTCATATAGCACTTTACGGAAAAATCACAGAATCTGATGGTAAAGAAATGCCGTTCACTGATTGCAGAGATACTTCACTCGATGTTTACATATCGGACAGCCATTTCGTGAGGAACTCAACGGAATTCGTTCAGCCAATCGGCATTGCTTGCACTACATTAACTGTGATTGGTACTAAAGTTGGATCTTCTAGTATTACAGTGGCTTATACGACTAATGGACAATACTTGACCGACAATGTGACTGTATCAGCTTATGAACCATTGATACCAATTCATCCAGTGACTGAAGAGACTCTTCTAACCGTTGGATCCTCTCGCAAGATCATATTCAAAGGTGGTCCACATCCCTGGACCGAAAAACTCCGAGGATTTACACGCGAGATTTCAGTTTCTGATGAAGAAATCGTCAAGGTCTTTGAACTGGACAATACTAGTGGATATTCAGATGTTGCTGTATTCGAGGTGACTTGCAGATCTCTCGGAGACGTTATCCTGACTTTCAAAGTCTTCAATGAACCTTTGTTACCTAATTGCCGAAGTACCGGTGCTATATCAACCGTCAGAATAATCTGCGGAAAACCACGATACATTTATCTTCAACCGGAGTTCAAGGACAGTGACAATTGTCCTATTGCAAAGAGTACGGAAAAAGTAATGGCACACAATGAGAAACCACTTCGTTTGATGGTTCATGTCAAAGATGAAAATGGAAGAAGATTCGATAATTTCACGAGTTTAAATGTTGAATGGAGCCTGAAGCCAACGAATGGTGGAACTATTGATGTTTCTAGTGGAGTTATTGAGGAAACACTTGTTGATTACAATGTCGAACTTCCAAACACTCATTATCAGAGAATCATACCTAAAAAACATACTGGAGTGCTGACAATAGGTGCTAAAATAGCTGACTATCAGAAGTATATTCTATCGAAATTGCGAATAGCACCAGAATGGCCACCATTCCCAGAAATCAATGAGAAAGGAAATTTAGCAACACCGAAGATTACAGCTGAGATCAACATTATTCTGGTAAATGACACAATCATAACTCCCAGTAAATTGAAGATTCTAAATGATCCAAATGTCAAGTATTCGCTTCAAGTAACCCAAGGATCAGGATTCTATGAATTTGTCTTGAGCACTGATGACATAGCTGATATTCGTTACGTTGAACCTACCAGAACCATCAACATAGTCCCTAAAAAATCGGGAATCCTACAATTAGCACTTGTTGATCTCTGCCTAGTCTCTACACCAGCAATCGCTGAAATCGAAGTCCAGCAATTGGCAGGAATCGAGATCGATAGTATCAATAAAGTAGAGAAGGGCAGATGTATAGCAGCAACGGTTAGACTATTCGATACTAATGGGAATGTCATAGAGCTACCGTCACTCGATGCTTTTGACATCAGATCAGAGATCACTAATGAGTTCATCGAGATCAAGAGACTGCCAGTGAATGAACAGGGTGATGCGCCTTATTCCAAGATACTTTACATGATTCATGGACTCGAGGAGGGTCAATCGCGATTAACATTCACGAGCGGATACGGCGACGAAGAGATTCGAAGCGAATCCTCATCGATTCAAGTATTTTTGCCTCTAAAAATCGCTCAAAAGAATTTAACAGCACTCGTTGGAACGATTTACCAAGTGATAACTAGTGGTGGACCATCAAACGCCAGAATCGAGTTCACCGTTGTTGACGACGAGGAAATCGTGGAGATTGATAATGACGGAATATTCGAGGGCAAAACGATCGGAAAGGCGAAAATCGTTGCCAAAGCAGTTGGTTTTGACGCAAGAGGCAATAGCGTGATTTATTCGCTGGATCATCTGCATGTAAAGGTAGTACAATTGGAAGGTGTGAGGATAGTTATTCCTACCATGAAGATCAAGGTTGGAGCAGTAATTCCTCTCTGGGCCTTTGGAATTCCCGATCATCTGACACCTCTTATCATCGGTTCGATGAAGTCGCAGCTGATTTTCACATGGTACACCAACGATCCGAGTTTGCTGAGCCTCCACAACATGTACGAGGACACTGGCATCAACATTAGATACCAAAACGAGGTGACACTACGTGCCAAAGCCTTGAAACCTGGTATATCAACGATTTATCTCAATGTAACAGTCCCGCAGAAGACAATAACGGGTTACAAAGATGACGTTACCTTCTCTACATTCATAAAAATCGAAATAATCCAGGAATTGGCGTTAATTAATCCGGAATTTACTGTTGGTGTACCAGTCATACTAATGACACCTAATTCGAGTATCAAATTACGAACAAACAGAGATGAAAATGGTGTTACAAGCTACAAAATTCTGTTGTCCGGACAAACTGGCGATTCTGATGATCCAAATGCTCTGACAACCACGAAAACAGTTACTGTTGATAAAACTGGGTTGATTAAATCCGGTGAAACATTGGGAAGAAATGTGTTGTCAATTACTAACAATGAAGCTTATAATTTTAAGCAGTCGATGACGATTGTCGTTGACGTTAAACCAATTCACTACATGATGTTTTCTTTGAGCTCGAAAGTTAAGATTCGTGAGGGTGAGGAATTAAATATTTTACCAAAAGGCATGGAGCTCAATTACATCGTCGACTATTACGACAGTATTGGAAATAAATTTCACGCGACTGACGCAAAATTCAAGACGATAACTAATCGAGGAGATCTGATAACATTCTCGCAGCTTCGTGGCAACGAATTATCAGTCAAATTTCATGAAAACGGCGAACTTGTAGCGAAGATTTACCATGAAAAGTATCAGAATTCTATGTTTGATTATGCGCACATGATGATTGGAGATGTTATATTTCCAACGAAGACAGTCCTAACAATCGGTGATGTTGTCTGCTTTTCGATGCCTCTGTTGTCTTCAGACAGTGGAGATTCCGGCTTCTGGCAGTCATCGAATCCAGATGTTTTAGCTGTAGATGGACTAACGGGAATCGGAAGAGCCAAGAAAAATGGACAGACCATCGTTAAACACAGTCTGATGTCGAATAAACAGGGGGAGATAGAAGTCAATGTTATGGAAATCTCCAAGATATCTTTGGTGCTTCTAAGAGGCAAGAATATAACGGGAAGTGAAGTTTTCAGTGTTCCACTTGTTTTAAAGAGCAAGGACGAGGGCATCAAGGAGAACAATGTTTTAGCCAGAGGATTGGGCGGATGCAGGACACGTTCATCTTTTTTGTTGGACCATTTCCCCTTCACCTGCAATATCCAGTTCACTTCGTCTTCACCTGTTCATATTAAGGATTTGTTCATAACGAAACCACGGTTTGATATTATGAGTGGCTTTTACTACTGTGACATCATTCCAATCAGCGAACCGACCCTTGTTTCCAGCACTTTGGAGACCAAAATCCAGATAAATGCACAGAGCAAAGATACTGAAGGGAAATCTCTTGATATTTCCTATCTTCCACCGGTTTTTATCGGTGCAAGTGATGTTGTCTTTTTGCAGAGTGGAGGACAGGGGGTTTTTACTGCTAATGTTGAGGTTCATGGGCTTCAGGCGATACTGGAACACGTGGGAATTGTCGTGCCAGATGGAGTTGTCGTTAATTCGCAGGAAATTAATGGGAACAAGATGATTATAGAGCTGAGATTGATGCAGAATAGGGACGATATGCAGGGACAGAAACTGAGGATTTTCAATGAATTAACGAAACAAAATGTCTCGATGCTGATTAGAACGTCGAAATTCAATGATTATGCAGCGATCTCTGGGGTCTACTCGATCGATTACGTTTATTATCACAGATACACGTTAATCACTTTTTTTGTACTCGTTTTGACCATTGTTTATGTCTGGAAAAACAAAATCACGAGTGTTGATATTGCAGTTAATAATACTCATATTTTTGCGGACAAGTGTCCACCACCGTTGAGGCAATCGCCCACACAGAATATTAATAATTCACTGAATAATTCTATGAGTCCAAGGAGAAGTCCGGAATCACCATTGAGGCCTTTCTCAGCTTTTGAACCAGTTTATGGAGATCCAAGGGGATTTTATACACCCAACGCGAGGAGAAATATATCACTACACTCTCCAACTGTTTGAAATAATTTGGTTTTTTTTTTCTTTATTTTTTGCGTTCTTTTTTTTTGAAGATAACTTGTGATAATCACTTGATTTCGAATTTTGCATTAAAATTCAAGTGATGATAACTCTTTGCATTAAATTTATTATGTAGTTTCATTGACTAATACTTCAGGTTTTTTTTTTTTTTTTTTTTCTAAGCTTAATTAGAGTTAGAATTCAGTACATGAGTTGTCATTTCTCCATCTGTATCAATTACGACACTGAAAGTAGCAGATTTCTGACAATTTTTGGGATTTCTCTTTTTTTTATAGCAAATAAATTATTTTAAAAAATCCAAAAAAATGTGCACTTGCAGAAAATTTAAGCAACTACAAGTGCAAATTTTCTAAATATTTTTTTTTTTATAATAATTTATTATTAAAAAAATCCAAACAAATTGTCAGATGTCTCAAAATTTTCATTATTATCATCTATTTTTCTTCAAATATCTCGAAATTCATGAAAAATAGAGAAAATGATGTTGAACCCCTTTTCTTATTTTAAAAAAGAAAATTAGGCCTAAAAAATAAGTAATTATGAAAAAATCCTCTATTTCTCGTAAATTTCAAGATATTTTAACGAAAAATTAGTACTGAATTATCTTGTAAATAAGTTTGGCTCTTTCTTCCGAGAACTTTTTTTTTCCTCTTTTTTTATTACATTTTCTGTAATATAATCCAGTTTTCGTAATGGCCATTGACTAATTTAATTTATGAAATATTTTTCTACGGACTTTGATGGTTGACGATAATTTCTTTTTTTTCCCTCATTTACTCAATTTCATGAGTTTAATTGAATTATTTAATGTTTAGAATAATAAATTCGGCTACTTCCAATTTTTTTCTGCAGAATAGGCATAATATAAGGAATATTTAACTTCACGGAAAATTTATATTTTTATTATTATTATTATTATTATTATTATTATTATTATTGTTCTACATTAATTATGATATTATTTTCTGTGAATATGTGGAGTTAAATATTCTGAAAAATAATGAAACATTGCAGATACATTATATATATATTTTATAATGAATTAAAAAAATAGAGAAAATGAGGAGAATACAATTTTCATAAGATACCAATAATAAAACGCGTGTTCATAATACTTAAATGAATTTATTCTTAAGTTTAAGAAGCATAAGAGTATGGCTGAACGCGTACGAGAAAAAAAAAAATAATATAAATTCACTGACTGGAAATACCAGCAGATATGATGAATGAGTGGAATTTATCTTTGTGAATACGTTGTTGTACATTCTTACATGGTTTAATAAAAAAAAAGAAATTGAAACAATTGAACGTTATTTTTCTAAAAATAGTACACAAAACCCATTTTGCCATTCTTGCGAATAAATTTTATAATAAAATATTAAGTAGTTGGAAGAAAAAATTACGGCCGGATGATCAAAACGATCAGAGCCATAAAAAAGAAGAAGAAGAAGAAGGAAGGAAAAATTTCAAGTTACTAAAAAATATTTTTTTTTTTTAACTATGCAAAAATTTCGAAATTGGGGAATTTCGAAATTTTTTAAAGATTTCTCGGAAAATTTTATATTTTTCCGAATATTTATCGAAATTTCTCTGAAACCTTCCTTTTTCCTCCAGCAACCCTCTTTTGCCCATCTTTAACATTGAAATAAGTTTTATTTCTAGTAATTGAAACTGATTAAAAGTGATTTTTTTTTTGAAATCGGAAATGACTCAAAATGATCTGAAACATCGACAAATGATATCCAGAAAAAAATAGAATGTAATTGGAGAAATAATGAATAACGCATCTAATAGAGAATTACATATTACTTATTTAGCAATGATACAGACAAAAGTTTTTGCAGTTTTTATAAATAAATTTTATTATAAAATATCAGGCAGTACAGTCATACGCTATCACAATCATTCAGTATATGCATATGAAGAAAGTTGAGAGAATTATTATTTTTTTTTTGTTGATCTTAATTTTTTTTTTACTGTAAATTCGATATTATTTCTGTACAATGGAAGATTATTATTAATTTCTTTAATGTTTCTTCGAGGTTTTAGCTAATTTCTCGTATTTGCTTTTGCTGGAGTACCAGAGGCCAAAGGGAATAGCCAGGGAAGGAAGTGTCATAACAGCAAAAGCTGCCCAATCGACCTGAAAAATAATAATACCAATGATATAGAATTGTTTCAAACAATTGAAAGACGTTGAATTAATCATTTTGAAGAGGGGAAATATGGACCTATTAGTCAAAATTTTTTGGGATTTTCTTGACAGAATTGGGGTCTTTACCAAAAAATTCGAAAAAATTCACGAAACAATGTCCACATATAGGAGCATCTTCTCAAATTTTCCCAGGATTTTTGATAAAGTGCTTCACTCTGAAAAAAAAATTCCTGAATGATGCTGTTCCGGAGGTCCATCTTGCCCCACTCTCCCCTGATTGAAATGATTACTTTGAACAATAAAAATACTGTTTTGAATAATCAAAAAAATAATCATTCTAAATAATTAAAATAATTTTTTTGAATAATTGAAATAATTATTTTAAATAATTAAAATTAGACTTACAACATGTGATGAGAATTTCTTGGCATAATCTCTGTAAGAAACGATGAGACCCTCACCAGGTGCACTGCTTACAGCAACCTGGAGCCTTGGTGCATCTTCAGTACGACGATAAAGTACTTCGGCAGATGTGAAGTTGAAGTAACCGAATTTTCTTGGTTTAACAACGACTGTGTGACTGACATTGCTGTTTGGTGGTACACGGTCAATTCTTGCATTCAATTCACCACTAACGTGGGCAAAATTGTCTGGATGGAATGAGTTGTCTGTTATTTCAACCTCAAGTGCTGCTACACTGCCGACATTGTGTACTGTGTACTGCAAAAATAATTTATTTAATGATTAAAGTACAATATTTATCAAAAATATTGGAGAAATTGTGGAGAATTAATTTGGTGAGGTGTTTTTTTTTATGGCAATAAGGTGATTCTGATGAATTCTTGGGAAATATTATCCTTGCCTCTTTTTTTTGCAGAAGAATTATCATCGAAAATTCCAGAAGGAAAAATGGAAATCATCGGAAGATTTTTAGATTTCAGACGAATTTTATTTTATCGCCAGTTTTTTTAGAATCTCTAGGAAATTTTAAGGTAAATAATGTTGAAATTTTTCACAAAGAATATTTAGACAAAATTACCTTATCTCGTTTAGTTTCCAAGATATTAAAAGAAATTGTAACAAAGTTTTGAAATTAATTTTTTTGAAAATTTCATATTTTTGGATAAATCTCGAATTTTTCAAAAGATTCAAAAAAATGAATTCTGACACATGTTTTTCACGGGAAATTTCCTCAGTTTTTCAATGGAATCGACAGAAAAATTTTATCTCAAGCTTTTTCATCAGAATGCCTATTTTACCTCACTCCCCATAATCCTGAAAATAGCAGAAATCGGACAATTCCTAGATTTTTTTCTCTTCTAATAAATTAATTATTTTCAATCAGAAAATTCAAAAATCTACAAATGCGCTTTTTCAAAATACTTTTTTCATAGTGTCTGCTAACTCAAATGGTTTTTTTTTAAAGATGTCTGCTAATTTCATTATCATCCTTTTCTCTATACTGAGAAAAAAGAATTCTTATCTCAAATAAATGTATTTTACACAAGTAAATGTACTATATTTCAGTTAATCAATACTTCTTCTAAAAAAACTTGCCATATTTATTTGTGCAGAATACATTTATTCGAGACCAGAACTTCTTTTTTCTCAATATATAGATAATTCCCTTTTTACCTTTTTTTTTTCTTTTTTTTTTTTTTATTAATCCTCTTTTACCTTGACAATGATATCCATATTTTCAACAAGATATTTATTGAGAATTTGTTTTGAAACCAACAATCTGGCTGCTTCTGGCTCTTCATCAGCAGCAATTGTCATCACTGCTGCAGCAATTGCCAATGCAAAAATGTGGAATTTCATTCTAGAAGAGAATAAAAAAAGGATTAGACAAGAATTAGTAAAAAAAAAATCGACTTTGAATTAATTCTAAACTCCATAAAAAAAAATAACAATTAAATTTTGTTCAAAAAAACTGTAATTCACTCCGAAAATTATATTTTTTTTTTACTATTTTTTCTTCATTTATTAATTGAACAAAATAATTTGGAAAAATTGGTCAGTGTAATAAACTGAATTTTCTTTTTTACGTCTTTAAATTTCTGATTTATTTCAACTCCGACTGAACAACAAAAAAAAAATATTTCTCTATTAAATTACAAAGTAAATATACAAAATTAAATTTTACTCCAATTCCCATTAAATTCACGGATAATCTACGATTTAATTGATAATAAATGCAGCATTAATTCAAGTTATTAAACGTAAATACTCACTTAATAAATGTAATTGTTAAATCCGTAAATGGTAAACACGATTGGAGCAACCAGGAGCAACTATCGGTTTTTGAAGAAAATGTTGGTTAAAAAAGGTGCCAACCAAGTGACTTCGTTAGTGCCACGTTTCGGCGCCGAAACAAATCATCCCAACCACGCGTAAATTCCGGTTCAATGTTCCATTTTCCTTTTATCCATACACAAAATTCATTCGTTTCCTCTTGAACATAAAAATACGCGGAAAATTCAAATTTTCAGCTTTCTTTAATTAATGGAAAAAAAATAAAAAAAACACCAATTACGTATTTTTGATGGAAAAGTGAAGAAATTGTGATTTAAAAAGTGGCATTTTTATTTTTTAAATCAATGAGAAATTATTTCTTGTACCAATATAGATATATATATGTATATATGTATTATATATTTACTCCGATTCTTACTCTGGATTCAATCAGTAAACGTCAAAGAATCAGCTGATCATGGACGCTCTTTTATTGTCAAAAACTGTTCACTCAATTCGTAGCATCTAAAATGATTAATTCTCATTAATAATGAAAATGATTTAATTCCTGTAATTATTAGGGTAATTTCTGGGTGAAATGGCGGCAAAAGTCTATCAACCAGATCATGAGTTGGAAACTCGAGTGAAGAAAGGTTAGTTGTTTTTTAAAACTATGAAATTTTTGGACAAATCCATTTTCTTCTGTAAGCAATTTTTTTTTCTTGAAAAATACCTCGGAAACTAGACAAGATGAAGCGATTTTTTCTGCATCATTTGAGGAAACACTCAAACAACTCAAAAACAAAAATTCGTTGTATTTCACTATTGAAGATTTTTTCAGAATTTTCAAAATTATTTTGAAAGTTTTTTCAAAATTTTTTCTATATTTTTTCAAGACCTTTCGTAAAATTAATTTCAAAAATCTTCCTTTATCCACATGGTTTCTTGAAAATCCATGATATTTCACAATTGCAGATTTTTCAGAATTTTGGAAATTATTTCGAGATTTTTTCCAATTTTATTTCAAATTTAACTGCAATTTTTAGCGCCTGAAATTCTTTACAAGAAGGAACTGAGGTGAAATCACGTTATCTCGCTTAGTTTCCGAAATATTAAGGAAAAATTGCCATCAAAAGTCACAAAATTGAATTGATTTGTCCGAAGACTTCATAATTTTTATTTCATGTACTCCAAAAGAGGTAGAAAAATCCAAATAGTCAATTCTTATGGAGACCTTTTTTTTGTAGCAAATAAATTTCAAAATTTTCAGCAAAAAAATTGTCTCCCAAGAGTTTCTCCCTTTCCCTTACATTTCGAGATTAGAAAGAATGTGATAAAATTGAAATTAAGAACTTAGGTAATTGACAAAAAAAAAAGAATTTGAGAAAAAAAAAATTAAAAATTTGATTCCTGACGTTTTGTTTTTTTGGTTTTAGCAACTGAAAGAATATCTGAGAATATGCACATAGTAGCCAACGAACCATCTCTAGCATTCTATCGACTACAAGAGCACGTAAGAAAAGCATTACCACCAATGGTTGAGAAACGCGTTGAAGTATTAGCATTACAACGTCAATTACAAGGACGTTGTTACGACGTTGAGTATGCTGTAAGTGCCGTCAGAACGATGCAGAATGCCGAGAAGAGCTTCAGCAATACCATTGAATTCATCAAAAATGCAATACACTTCAAGCAACAGTTGAAATTCGAGGAATCAAGGAGAAATAAAAGGGATGGACAGAGAGATTCAATGTACAAAAGATTATCAGCACATATACCAACGCTCGATCATCTGCCCGATGAAATTTCTGATGTTGTTAGAGAAACTGCTAATCGAGTTGAATCAATGATGAATCATGCCAGGCATTCAAATGAATTGCAGAGAGCCAATACTACGCACAATTAAATATCACATTTTAGTTATTTCAATTATTGAGATTCATTTGGTGTGTTTGTAATTCAGATGATTCATTAATGATAACTGAAAATAACAGCAGACCTCGGGCAATTTTCAGTGCTTTTTTTCTCAAAAAATGAATTATTAAAAAAAAAAAAATGAGAAATATGCAAGTAAAGAAGGTTCGTTAAACTATGAGTGCAAATTTTCTTAATTTTTCTCTTTTTTAATAATTTACGTTTTTTTTAATCCCAAGAATTCTTAGATGTCTGCTTATCTTTGGCATTATGATTCATTAAGAATATGAATATAAAGTTTTACGACTAGGAAGTTTTCGAAGAAATAAGTTTCATCCTCTTTTTAGTGTCTCGGAAACTAAGTGAAATAAAGCGATTTAGTTTTGATCTTTTTTTTGTAGAGTTTGAAGTTTTTTATAAAAATGTTTTGGAACGAAATCGCTCTAGTCGAAAAAATGACGATGAAGTAGAATCGATTTACCTATAAATTTCATGATTGCTGTATCTCGCTTAATTTCCAAGATATCTTCAAAAAACTGTTGATAAAATAGAATAGATTTCATTAAAAATTTCATCATTGTGATTTATTGATGAGGAAATTTTGACAAATTTAAATGTTAAATATTTATTTCAAGTGTTAATTAAAGCAATTTTATTGTAAAAAAAATTCTGTTCACTTGTTCTTCAATCGCAAAAACATGATTAATTGATTTTAATAGCTTTAATCATTTCATGTTTAACTATGGAAGATTAAAACCAACTGATTTCCATTTAATTCCAATTTTTTATTCATTTAAAACTAATTTTGTTCTTTTTTTTGCATTTTATGACGCAGTCAGACGATTTACTTGCAGATGTCGTTAAAGTAGGATTCATTTAATGTGCACACGTTACTTGTGTGCGTATGATATATATATACACATATACATATATTTTTTTTTTTCATTTTTGGAGGGCAGAGACTGTGAAAGTCTCTCACTGATGAAAACTCGTGAGTGACATGTGAATTTATTTTTTTCCCCAAAACCAAAAAATAAAAGTAAATAAATAAATAAATAAAAAACGATCAGACTCATGGAATTTCCGTTCAATGATAAATTAAGGTGGATTAAAAAAATCTGTGATAATGAATTACGAAATTGACAATCACAATACTGGTGAGTACATTAATTTTTTGTTTTTGAGGTTATAATTTTTAATTAAAACAGGGTAGTTTTTAAGTGACATGATGTTTCGTAAAATTTCGTCATAATAAAAGAAAAAATACGTCAACACATTTAAAAATATATATATATATATATATATAGGGGAGGGACGGGTAAAATGGACCAGGTGGGTAAAATGGACCTTTTTGAAAATTGAATTATAAAATTTTGAGGGTAAAATGGACCGTTTTTTTTTTCAATTATCAACGCTTTTTTTTGTGGATAAGGGTAGATAGAGGCAGAATGGAATAATTGAAGATAAATTGAACACAAAATGAAGGAAATGTAATTTTATTATTGCTATTTTGATAAAGCCTGAATTCCAGAGCAAAATGAATTCAGTAGTAAAGAGGCGAAATATGATTCAATTTTAGATGATTTTTTTCTATTTTTTCGAATATTTTGGAAAATAAGCGAGATAGAAAAATTTTGATAGTTCCTCAAATTCTCTACAAAAAAAGATTAGAGCAAAATCGCGTTATCTAGTTATCTGACTTTCCGAAATATTCTCTAGAGATGAGAAAAATCCGGTTTCTCTGATTAAATGAAATTATTCAATCAATAAATAATTTTTGAAAAAAAAAGAAAACGTGGAAATCCAGAGGCATAAAGTATTGAAGCATGAATCTTAGACTTATGGATTGTGGGAATTTTGTTTTTAATCGAGGAGGTAATCTAATTGAAGACTAATCACTTCTGAAATTTCTCTCCGCTAAATTTCGTAGATTTCATGAAATTTCCATCGGATTTCTTCAGTTTGTGAGTGATTGAGACTTTTCTCCAGATTTTATAAGATTTCAAAAATTCCAAAATTTTAGGAAAATTTTGATCTGAATGTACATTAGATTTTGTAAGTGATTATCCCCTCGTTTCTGGTTATTTGCTATTTTAGAATATTCTGAAGAATAAACTAAGCGAAATAGAAAAATTTTCAAAGAGATCTTCTTTGTAGCTCTTGAGATTCTTTATAAAGAAAGCTTAAGGAGAATTCACGCTAACTCGCTTATTTTCCGAGATATTCTCTAAAAATGAAGAAAAAAAATAGTTTTTTACGATTTTACCTCTTAACTAGCTAATTCAATTATTCAATCTCTTCAGAAAAAAATTAAAAACGGATATTTTTTGTATACAAGAGCTATAGCTCTTGGAATTCCCTACAAACAAAGATCGGGGCAATTTCACGCTTAGTTTTCTTGGTATGTTCTGAAAACGAAAAACCAAAAAAATCGATTATTCCTAATTGATTAAAATTATTCAACTAATCATTTGGAAAAAAATGAATACTTGGAAATTCCTCACTTTGTCTCTTTATTAATTAGCCCCAATGGCAGCTACCAGAAAAAGGTAGATCTTAAAAGGAAACGGGAAACTTCCAAGGCATAAAAAATTAAAGCATAACTCTCAGAAATTTTTTGTTTTGTCTTTGAATATCTCGAAAACTAAGCTAAGTGAATATTTCACGTGAATATTTTTGGTTCTTGTGCTGTCAACTATTGACTGAAATGGTGACTCCAAATGAAAAATAATTTGGAATGTTATTTAAAAAAAAAACCGCAGAACTAGTCGAGCCAATTTTTCATTCAGTGGTCCATTTTACCCTCCCTTTTCCTTATAAATTTAATTTCGAAGGTAGCGACTTAAATAAAAATGATTGCTCATATTTATGATAATATTAAGAATTTTCAATGATGTGACCCACTTTTAAGTGTAAAATAGCTTAAGTGGTCCATTTTACCCGCCTCTCCCCTATATATATATATATATATATATATATATATATATATGTTTGTATAAAGTACATTTTGAGGACCTATTTGCAGATATAAGGTATACTTTGAGGACATCTGGCTGTTTTGAGGACGGTCCTCGAAGTTTTTTCTGTGTAATGCTGACTTTGAGGACCGTCCTCAAATTACATATTTTGTCTAAAGTGCATTTCGAGAACCTATAGCTTCTATAAAATAAATGGGGACGTGGTCCTCGAAATATCATTCTGTCTTTTGTATGATTTGAGGACGGTATATGTTTCCACGATTTGTAATATTTGAGGACTTGGGCCTTAATTATACTAATCTGTACAAGACAGTATTCCGTATCCTGGCGTCGAATTTTTCGATCAACAACAATCGATTGTTAATAAAACGAACTCAGAGGAAAGAAAGAAGAAAAAGAAGGAACTCGAATACAGATTTTTCATTTTTTCCACGATTAAAGTTTCTTCATTTTTCTCTAGCGCATTATTAATTCTCCATACGAGAGAATTGAAATAGAGAAAAATGGAAAATGGCATTCTCCGCCTCTCGGAAAATGGAAAAATTCAAGATTTCTTTCATTCAGATTTGTTGAGTCATTCTTGAGAAATCTTCCGTAGAACCTCGAAAATCAACAAATTTCTATGTTTCATCAAATTGAAAGATTTAACCGGAAGCGACGTTGCAGCTCCTTACATCCACGAGATCTTTACAATCAGCGGCGAAATGTTTTTCCTTCTCCCGTTTTTTTTTTCGAAACCTAAAAAATTGTCAAAACTCCTGTAATTGACGCTTCCATGCATTATTTCCAATTTAAAAAGAAGGAATTTAATTCCTTGAAATTCTTTCCTCATCTCTAAATTTATCTTCTAGATTGACTCTATTTCCTTGCGAAGAAGAAGAAAAAGGTGCAGGAGGTTTTCCACCCACTGCCTTTATGCGTCCTCAAAAGTGACTTTACACAAACATATATATAGGTATATATACCTATGTGTTTGTGTAAAGTATAGTTTGAGGACCCATTTGTTGATGTAAGGTAATGTTCGGGGACATCTGGATTTTTTGAGGACGGTCCTCATAACAGCCGTCAATGCCAATCCCATATCTCTGTTGTCCTCTATTTCTTTTTGCACGATAAGTATCCCTGCAGAATCGACCTATTTCGCTTAGTTGGCATGGATATCTTCGAGAGAGGAATGAAATTGATTAAAAAACATGAAACAGAAAAAGTCAATTTTTTCGGGTTTTTTGAGAATATCTCAGTAAATAATGCGAAATGTTTTTCTCTCTCCTCCTTCCTTTTCAAATGGTGAAAATTTGAGAAAACTACTGTGATTGACACTTTCCTCCATTGATTTAAAAAAAAAACGAGCATTTAATTTCTTGCAATTTGTTTTTGTCTCCAGATTCAATTCCTAGAATGACTCCATTTTCTCGCGGAAAAGAAAAAAAAAAGGTGCAGCAATTCGCCCCTTCTCCCCCACCCGAAATTTTAATTAGATTTACAAAACGGAATGTGATCAAATGAGAAAAAAGGGAGGAAGATCCAAAAGTACCATGTCCTCATAGTTACCATTAATCGAATTAGCTTGTCCTCAAAACGATCATTGCACGAAAATCTCTATATTCCATATGTCCTCGTAACAGCCGTAAATACAATAAAATCTACAAGTCCTCGAAACTATCGTTATATACTTGTAGATACAAGTCCTCAAAAAGAACGTTATATGGAAGTCCCCATAGTTTTTTCCATATCTGCATATACATATATATATGTCCTCATATGTGACAATAACGGGAAATTTATAGCAGTCCTCAAACTAATCGCTATATGAAAAGTCTCATATCATACATTACATAGAAATTCATTAAAAAAAAATAGAAAGAGAATAGTTAAAAAAAAAATTTCTATTTTCTATAACATATAATGGATATTCCAAGGTTTTCCACCCATTTCCATCACACGTCCCCAAAATGTACTTTACACAAACATATATATATATATATATATATATATATATATATATATATATATATATATATATATATATATATATATATTTAATATTTTTATGTGGAATTTCGTATAATTTTTTTTCTCTTATTAAATTTGGAATTTTGGGGAAATGGAGGTATTTTCAAATTATTATTAGGAAATTATTATTATTATTTTCCTATTATTATTATTATTATATAGGAATTTCCAGAAATCTGGGAAATACGTGGCCAATTAAGAAGGGACAGGTGCGTCAATAAAAATCATCTACATAATAGAAAAAAAAAAAGATTCATTGAGAAAGAAGAAAATGATAATTTACGGTTTTTTTTTCTCTCTAATATCAACACAGAATCTTGTTTCTCTCTACTTCTTGAATCACGTGTTTAGATATGTATTTCAAGGTCTAGTTTGTTATTGTGTTAAAATGATAATAAGGTATTCAAATACATATATATATATATATATATGAAGATTAGCCAAATAAAATGAGTAATAATTTTTTATAATATTTGACATAAAGGGGTCAGGGTTACTAGAGGGTGTTAATAATTCTGCAGAACGGACGTGAAGAATTGACCAATCTCTTATTATCCTCTTATTGTCACGTTATGGAGTTTATATATGTGTATTAATATTCATTTTTTTTTTGCTAGGGAATGAAAGTTCTCGAGTGGAAGATTTAGGAGCAATGAGAATTTGGGAACAGTGGAGAATTTATTGTCAAGTTTGGTTGAATATCTTGAAATTTGTTGGAGGAATTTTTAATTGTCCTTTTTGTAGATGAGAATATCCGCTAGAAAAAAAAAGTCATTTTCCTGAATTTTTTCATAATTTTCACACTTTTTGTTATTTTGAAAACAACCGTGATGGGGATGAAACGCCCTAAATCGACCAGAAATAGCGAAATTACTAAAAAAAACATAAGGATTGATCCATTATTTAAAAACAATTGGCGAAGAGAACAGCATTTTAATTCAATAATAGAAGAAAAAAATATTCAATTGACCGTATAGTTATTGAGAAATTTCAATCTCTCTCTCTCTCTCTCTCTCTCTATCTCATGCATGTGATAGGAGATTAGTAATGTAAAAAAAAGTCGAGAAACAAAAGAAAATTATATTCACAAGCTGAAGATATGATTTTCAAATAGTCTAATCACTTTTTCGGGTAAATTAAAGCACATTTTTCCCGAATTATCAGCAATTAATTGGAAATAAATCTACAAATCCTCATTTTTCCCTGTCTTATCAACAACTGTTCTCTGGGATGCTACCTTAATATCAAGATTCTAACTCTAATTGTAGCTGTGACTCTGCTACTGTTTTTCTCAAGTGTTTGAGCTCTTCAGGATCTTCTATATGATATTGTAACGAAAGGGTGGATAGGCTAAAATTTGAAGATCAGAAAAGGGCAAAATGTGGGAAAACCCTGGGGCAATTGTAAACAATGCTTTCCCTAAAAAATTTGGGACCAAGTGGATGCAATAAAAAGATTAGCAAGGGAATCCGCACTCTAGGCTCTAGAGTTTAGGGATTAGAGTATTAAAACTATATAAAAAGAGAAAGACGGACTACTGGGATTGAACATTTAGTGTTTACATGGTGTGATTTCGGAGAAAGTAAAGGTATACTACCAAACTATAATTCGGGAAGAATCCGGTTTGGAAGAACTAGGTAAGATGAGTGGTCCAGTGTGGTCGAAAGGATTAGACTCATTAATACCAGTTATAAAAGTGATATTTCGGTGAATTGTCAAATTTCTTCAGTATAATTATGTTAAATAGTTTGATCACTGAATGAGTTCGAAAAATGGTCAACTTACCCTATATATAGCACAGTTATTACAAAAGTCTCCCTATCTCCATAGATATTCAACAAAAACTGCTTTCAACACACATAATATCTGTAAAAAAAATTCTCACTGCTTGAAAATTTACGTGCTCAATCCCGCAAAATATAATCACTGACTTCAAAAACAAATACTTTCAATTTTCAAATGATAAAATAAATCATGAGTGATCTCGAAAGAATTTGCAGATAACATAAAAATTCTCGCACTTTGATAAAATCACTAATTCCGTAAAACACAACGTAAATGATCTTTCACTTTTACTCTTTACGCCCATTGAAAACGTATTTCTCCTATTTTTTTTTTTTCTTATCCACGAGCTTCTATCAACAAAATTAACCTCCACCTTGTTGAATTTTTTTATTTGAAAAAAAGGGAATCATAAAAATTCTTCAATTCTCAATAAATCTTCAGTTATTCAACAAAAAAAATCAATTAACGTTAGAATTGACGTATCTCGCTTAATCACTTGATTATTCAATTACGAGAGTGATCTTTCGCTTTTCCCGTTTATGCAAAAACCGTATATTTTTCAATTTTCTACTATCTGAAATGGTTTCCCTGAAGAATTTAACAGCCACAACAAGCGGAAGTAGATGAATTTATCTTCCTTATTGTTCTTTGTTCAACAATAACAATGTATTAATATTTAATTCTATTCAAATCACGTAGTTTAATGGGAGAAACCAAAGATACGTCATTACTGTCTCTTTTTGCGTCCAAATGGAAGCTATGTGATCATCAGAATTTTCGATTGTAATTTTTTTAAATAAAAGATACTTGGAATGATCTAAATAGAAGAAAAAAATGAAATTTTTAGCTCATTTCTGTGTGTGTGTGTGTGTGTGTGTGTGTGTGTGTGTGTGTGTGTGTGTGTATGTGGGTGGGTGTGTATGGCTGTGTGTGCATAAAAGTCTCAATTACAGCAAAATGGTTTTATAGAACAATTCCATATTTTGTGGAAAACTTGTTCTCGATAAACTCTATTTTTCAAGCTTTATTTGAAGAGAATCCGATTGGTACTTTTTGAGATATGTCCATTTTTCGAAAATCTGTTTTTAATATGGAATTTCTGGAAACTATTCAACTGATGTTATTTATACTCAAATATCATCTCGAGAGCTGTATCACAGTTAAATGCCTGTGAATATCAAGCTTATTTGCATGATTAGTTCTCGAATAATTGGCGTTTTGATAAATTTCTTCAATATTTGATATTTTGATGATGGTTTGAAAGAAGTTATATCACTTCCATTCGAAAGCATATTGCTAAAATATTATCAGGAAAATCTATATCAGTTGGAAAGCAATATTATCCATTTGTTCGCATTTAGTGCTAATTCACATGGACTTGTAACTTTAATTGCTGTGATTTCTATGAATATAAGTAAATTTATTCTTTCCCTTAATTTTCTATCTGCGCAGTGTATGAAGAAGGAATTGAATGTTTTTCCTCTTTTTTTTTATTTAATTTCCTTTCCTCTTTCGCTTTTTAGCATTCACTTACTACATTCGATTCGACAGACCGCACGTGACATTCCTCACAGACACTGAGGATTACCTCATGGATTATATGAAATTATGCTAATTAATTCTCATTCAAATTTTGGGGAATATGAGTTTAAAATTTTTTTAACAACGTGTTACCACACGAATGAATCACAAATTTTGGTTATTTCGAGGAAGATAATTGCTTTTCTCAAACAGAAACGAGAATTTTGATGGTTGAACATTCCCTAAAAATGGTCTTATTCATCCATTCCAATTTTTAGCGTTTTTTTTTTTACGAACTTTAGGCATTTTTTTTGGAGTAAAATTGCAATTGGAGAAATGTTTATTATCAGAAGAGAAGAAAAAAACTGCTTGTCGGTAGATTTAACTGTTCACTGCGAAAAAAAAACGTGGTAAAAACGTTCAAATTTTGATGCTGTTCAAAGCTTATAAATATAAGCAAATATTTTTTCGAATTGCAAAATAATTGAAAAATTTTGATCCTCTGATTCACTTTTTTATGTTCATAATGATCATGGGAAATTGAATCAGAGTATCATGGGAAATTCAAAGGTTTCAAAATACAATACTAAAAGATTGTCAATTCATGACATTTCGCTTATTATTTAAGCTTTATCAAGTTTTTTGCCTTCTTCAGTATTTTGTTTGTAATAATTTGATAAAATATTGAAAATGTGGAGAATCTGATAAAGCTTAAATGATAAGTGAAACGTCACAAATTCATAATTTTCGAGTATTTTTTTATTTTAACATCTTTCAATTTTTCATGATACTTTAAATAATCGAAAAATCTGTTGAATTTATGGAATTTAGCCAATTCAAATAGTTAATCTGTTGGAATCAACTAAATTCACTGAATTTAACAACTTTTTCAATTATTGAGATTTTTTCTTTGACCATTATTTTGAATAATTTTTGTTAAAAAAAATTAAATGATTGATTTTCAAACTTTTTTTTATTATTTTAAATGAAATATTTGCTAAGGACCAATTTTTATCAATATTTGATAGTTTTTACCAATTTTTTCCTCAGTATCGAAATTTTTTAAATGGATGGTTCCATAAGAAAGAGTCCTTTTGCAAGAGTTCTTTTTTTTTTTAAAAATTCTTTGGACTTCAAAAATGACTATAAAAGTGGTCGATTTTTGACAATTTCCTGGATTTTTTTTAAACAAATAAATCATTGTAATAAAAAATATTTCAAAAATTTGCACTTGCAGTTTTTCGAATTTATTACATGTCCATATGGTTTCATTTTCATAATAATAATAATTTATTTGTTAAAAGAAAAATAAATTTTAAAAAATTGTCAGATGTCTGCTGTTTTAAGTGTTATCTACTACAAGCAAAAAGCACCGAGCATAAATTCTTCTGAATGTCATCGTTTTTTTTTTTTGAGAAATTCACGAAACAATGCATCTTCAAAAAAGCAAAAATCATCAGCACAGAGACACCCGCGATTGGTGAATGTCCAATTTTTTTTTTTTTTTTTTCTTGAACACTACCTGCAATACCTATGGGCACGTGTTACCCTTGTGCCTCAACTCACCGATCTTCTCTATCGATTGAACAACCAATCATGTATTGGGCCTAAGATCCCCCCATTCTGCTTCTCTGTCCCCTACCCAATCTCATCACACGGTTTATTATGAACTTGAAAATTTGAACTTGGTTAGATTTAATCCACGTAGAGTTGTCCAAGCATCCAACGAGTACTGAATGTAAGTACTTGTTATTATAATTATAGGAGATTATTGGAAATTTTTTTTAAGTAGAGAAAGCTGCAGCAAAATTCTACTAAAGATAGATAAACATTTGACAATTTTTCAAAATTCTTTCAAACAAGTGGATTGTTATAAAAAAAATATTCAAAAAATTTGCACTTATAGTCTTTCCAATTTTCTATGAATATATATTTTTCATTTTTTTTTTTAATAATTTATTTTGTTGAGAAAAAAAGACTAAAAATTTTCAAATTACTGCTATTTTCAGTATGATGTAAAAAAAAAAAAAAAATAGGGATTTTTTGAGAAAATCCCTAAAAATCCAATTTATATCCCAAATTTCTAAAAAAAATCGATTGTAGTTTTCTCACGAATATTTCAACTAGGTATTCTTGAGAAATTTTCACTATTATAAATCCTTTTTCGCATCATTTTGCCTCATCTTTCATCCATCTAAATAATTCATTGATTCCTCGCGGTGATCATTGATTGATAAAAAATAAATGCTACTCTATTATAATGTCACGTTTATTACAAAGTAATAAATGAATGCATTATTGGAGATAGACCAAAGGAAAAGGACTTTGAATTGCTTGCAATGTAGATTTATAAGAAAAAATTCTTGAAAAAAAGTGAATAAATTTTTTTTTTTTTAAGACAAGTATCAGAGACATGTGGGGGAAAGAATTACGATTTTTTTATATTTTTTTGCGTAATTTTACACGAATATTTAACATATATATTCCTGATTATTTATTACTCTTTTTTTTTTTTTAATGCTACATCTTCTCGTTCTCTCCTTTATCAGTTTCGTATTTTCGTATGTATCTCCATATTAAGAATGATATATAATAGTAGAAGATTTAAAACATTAAATAAACACAAATGAATCATCAATAAAAATAATTTTTTAAAAAAGGGAAATAAGTGGAAATGAATATGAATCGCAAGAATTCGAACAGAAGATTCTAAAAGTATTCCGATCTTCACAGTACGACCTTTAGGTAACTAAAAAAAAATTTCACTTTCAAACATCTGGTCTCTTCTCACAAGAAATACTCATGTTTTTTTCTTTCATGTTTTTTTTCGATTCACAAAAGAATTGAGTGAACTAGAATATATATATTTTTTTTTCGAACTCGAATATATTTGAAGGGAAAAGAAAGACGAAAAAAGAGTAGATTTTTTTTTTCCAGTCGATTTATTTTTGTAAAATCTAAAACCGAAAATGGGAGGCTTTCGTCGAGATTTATGGGCGTAGAAAAAATGCAAGTGGTATGAGAATGGAAAAAAATAAATTAGATAGAGAAAAAAAGTGGAAAATTTCACTCTTGTGTTGATTTATTTCTTTAAAAAAATAGATCTATACCAGGAACAGACGTTTCGCCTCTTTTGGAATTACTTAGAACTTGAACATTTGTTTTTCTACGAAATTTAAAAGTGGAAAAATTCAACTTTTCATCGTGAAATTTTCGTGAAACGTTTCGATTTATCGAGTCAGTGCAAAAAAAGTATTAGAAAATAAGGAATTAATAGAGTTTCGATAAAATTTTAGAGAATCTTGAGAATATCTCTGAAATTATTGAAGTTACGAAAATTTTTGAAGAGACCTTTTTTGTAGATAATTAAATTTTCCACAAAAAAGGTATTCTATCATTTTCCTCTAAAATCACTCGAGCTTAGAATATCAAAGGCTTCAGATTAAAAAAAAAAAAAACAATTAAAAATTGATGATGCAATTATCGTAACTTTTCGTTTCACCTTTGAAATTCTTTGTTCAATTACGGTATTAGAGAGTATGTGTGTGTGTGTGTGTGTGTGTGTGTGTGTGTGCTGGAAAGTTTTTGTGTGTCGAGTGGCTCTTTCGAAATCTACATAATATAACACAGCTGCATCTTGAAAACCTGGATTAAACGAAAATTTTTTTCTCAAAATAAACAGATTTCAGATTAAAATAATTATTTTTCTTGCATGAAGAAAAAAATTTCACTCTTTTCACGCTGGTATCATCTTTAATTTCAATATAATTAATGATAATGAATTGGAGAAAAAAATTAATGAATTTCAGCTTTCAACTGAAATTAACGAGTTTACAAATGATAATTAATTAATTTGAATTTTTATATTCAATATTTTACGGACTGTGGCAAATTTAATTAATTGCATTAGAAATTTCTCTGGATTTTCATTTTAATCTATTACATGGAAACATTAAGATAATTTTTTTTCTAAATTTTCTTCTTCTTTCGAAATTTCGTAAGAATAAAATCAACGGAAATCAGACCATTCTGTGCATTTTTTTTTTTCAAGAAATGAATTATTACAAGAGAGATATTTGAAAAATTTTGCAGTTATAGATTTTCAAATTTTTTACATGTGCTTTTTTTTTTCTATTTTCTCCATAATTTATCTGTTAAAAGGGGAAAAAATCTAAAAATTGTGAGATAAATGCTACTTTCAGTGTCTCATGAGAATGTGATAATTTCATGGATCCAATTTTTTAATTCTTTTTTTTTTTGCAAAAAAAAAATAAAGAGAAAATTAAAAACAGGATCTCCTGAAATAATCTTTATTTCCATGTTTTTGCTAATAAAAATAAATCTTATTCCTCCAATTCTACAATTTAATTGCCTATTTCCATAAAAAAACACATCGGAATTACAAAAAAATTATTTTTTCCTCAAAAGTAGAATGAAATGCTCAAAAGGACATCAATTTGTCTGATTAATCAACTTTTTATCCCTTTTTTCTTTAATAACAATGAAAATCCTATATCAGAGTTCCCTTAAAAAACACCGGTTTCTCAATCGCCGGAAGAATGAGCTTCTAAAGTTTAAGGTGTGATCCAAGTGGCAGGTTCAAATGATCGATTTTTATTTATTTTTTCCTTTTAGTTATTATAATTACTATGACTATTTTGCTTTTTCAACATTCTACCGATACTAGAAGAACGATGTCCAAGATGATAAATTATTATTAGATAATATTATGAATATTCAATATTGTTTCGCATTTGACTCACGTTGTTCCAGTACGTAGGACTGGGATTGGAGGATTCTCGGATTTTAAATACCAATATTCCCGCCATTGATTTTTTTACGTAATTAATTGCATTAATCATCGTTATATGTCCGGCAACATGCATTTTTCATGATTTCAAAAATCAATAGACATTCTGACGAAGAAAGAACATATAAGGTTATATATAAGGAAAAAATAGGTCTGTGATCATGAATTTTCGCAGTGAAACTGAAACTGCCCCTCGCTTACGAAGTTTCACAATGTTAATTCAATTATTTTCAAAAATTAATTTTGGCCTTATTCGTCCGTTGACGAATGGTTTAAGACAAAATTTTAAAAGATCTTCTCATGTCATTCTATCGAAAGTGACCAAAATCGAAAAAGGGAAAATAGATTGCCCGAGCCACTAGGATCATCTTAATAAAAAAAAAAAAAAAAATCAATTGCCGAAAAAGTATTGTCCACCGCGGATGATGCGTACGAGAAGAAAAATTATGCGAGCAAGCGGGGAGGGAAAAGGAAGACTTTACCAGTTGGCTTGGATGAATAGCGGTAGGAGGGCAATGCTCAGTTGGCCAGTCTAACCACTCAGTGGCACGCGCGTATCTTTCAGTCTAGAGATCAGAGTGGAGTTCTCGTGTGTGACTCTTCGATTGTTCGCGTCAAAACACGGCTCTTTGCGGTCCACGTTATTCTGATAGCGCGCCTTTTTCTGAAAAAAAAATACAAAAAAAACTGAATTCAATACAAGAGAGAGCACTAAAAGAGAGTTTGAGGATTTAATGCTATTGAATTTATTCAAAATAATCCATTCTAATCAAATGGATTGAGAGGATTTGTTGGAAGAATAAGAGATTTGTTGATGCACAAATTTATCAGTTGAGAGGAAAGGAAAAAAAAAGCGTTTTGATGAGTCTCTCGACCTCCGTGTGTTAAGAATAAGGCATTTGCGAATGGGATATTTTTGGGCAGTCGTTTACATAAGAGGTATGTAAAATACATTAGAGACACAGGCATGTGTCAATTTTAATTTTTGATGAATGAATGAATTTTTTGGGAAGAAATTTCTGTAATACGATTTGATTTGTAATTTTAGTTTTAGAGAGTTTGGGGAAATTGAGGTAGTATACCAGGGAGTTTAAGTACAGTTAATTCCTTATTTTTATAATGTCGTAATAAAGATAATATTTTTTTTAATTTTTCGGAATTTTTTCATAATTTTTAACCGTGCAGATTATGAGGTATGAATTATCAAAGTTACTGGAAATAACGCTGGTGGGGACGAAATGCTCTAAATTGGACAGAAATAACGAAATTACTAAAAAACCACAGGGTTGATCTATTATTTAAAAACAATTGGCGAAGAGAACAGAATTTTAACGAAATAATAGAAAAAAAAATATTCAATTCACCGTATAGTTATTGAAAAATTTTAATTAGAAGGTAGTCGTAACTATTTGTCTCTCTCTCTCTCTCTCCGTCTCATGCATGTGATAGGAGATTAGTAATGTAAAAAAAATTCGAGAAACAAAAAAAGTTATATTCACGAGCTGAAGACATGACTTTCAAATAGTTTAATCGCTTTTTCGGGTAAATTGGAGCACTTTTTCCCCCAAATTATCAGCTATTAATTAAAAAAAATTCTCATTTTTTCCTGTTTTATCAATCGTACACTGTGGATTACTACTACCTTAACACGTAAAAATTCCTTTTTCAAATCGAAAATAAAAAAGTCTCGAGCTTTCACGTATTTCATTATTTGCTTTCCCAAGAGTTCCTTAACTCTCTTCCGGGTGTATCGGTAATAATAATGTAAAAGTGTGTATTGGCTTCCTTCTTTCTCATTTCTTTTTTCTTTTCCATTTCTTCTACATTGACTTGGATGTGTAGTGTGACATCGTCACGTATTCGTAACCAATATGCATTAACATATATAGTAATGCTGTATAGTATATAGGTGGTACACCTGATGGTCAAGTATGTAAGGTGATGAAAGTAAATTATACAACTCTCTAGTCGATCTCAAAAGAGAAAGGTAGAAATATAATGGTCAAGATTTTAATGTGGAAATCTCTCGGTTAAGGTTGAATATTTCAGCATTGACATGTGCCAGAGTATTGTTCATTAATGTTTCATTCAAGAATATCAAAAAAATTTAAGAAAAAAAATGATCAAAAGTACAATCCTCTCAATTATTAAGAAATCAGCTTAATTTTCAATTTTTTCTAGAATAGTAGATTGAAAATTAAGAGAGATATGGAAATTCTTGGAATCAATTTTTTAAAGAAAATTTTTGACTTTTTCTCCTAGGATAGATTAATAATTAAATAATAATAATAACAAGAATAATAATAATAATAATAATAATAATAATTTGAGTCTGGGCTGCAGTGATTGCTCACCCTCCAGTTGGTGGGAGTGATCATTGTTGTAGAGCGTTTGAATATATTTCTCGCTCGCTTGTTGAGTGATCGTCGAGGGGGTCGGAGCCCTCGAAGATTCCTCAGCAATTGATATAGTCAATATATATGAAAATAATAATAATAATAATAATAATAATAATAATAATAGTTTTTCATGAAAAAGTAGACAGAAATGCTGCATACTCATTTTTTTCACACATATCTAATCTCAAATTCTTATAATTTTTAGAAATCCTTAATTATTTATTATTAATCTTATTTATTTAAATTCAGGTCTTGTTTTGTATAATTAAATTAAACTTATAGAGAAAAATATGGGTCCCTTCAATCCATGAGAACCATAATATCTTTATAATGTGAACGAAAATCAGAGACAGAAAGAAAAGATCTTTAGAAAAAATTTGCTATCTCCTGTAATTTTCGAGATATTCCCCCCCCCCCCTTCTAAAAAAGAAAACAATCGATAAAAAAAATTAAATTAGGCAAAAAAAACCAAATTTATTACACCTGTAGAATCGCGAAGGGGCGTAAAATTTACAAGTGCCCATAACACTTACGCCTTTCTGATTTTTCGGTGAACATATAATACAAAATTCATCATCTTGGAAACAAAAGGGCGTAAGTGTTATGCTTATACACAGCACTTAGGCCCCTTTGTTTCGAGAGAAAAAAGCTTTTTAGATTCAGAAAATAGAAAAAATCAAAAGTTTTTAGGAACGTAAAAAGGGGCGTAAGTGCTGTGTATAAGCATAAGACTTACGCCCCTTTGTTTCTACGGCGATGCAATAATTACAAAGTGAATTTTGATAGATCTTGATAACTTAAATTTGCGATAAATTGATTTTTAAAAATTCTGGGGTCATTAGCAGGAGAACACGAAAACGGTATTTGGCCAATTGATGTAGAATCATTGTGTTACAAGCTATCGATGGAAAGTCGAAGACCTTGACAGACATTCGTTAACTTGACGTTTACTCTCTGATGCATTACATCTGCTGAAATGCCATCCATAATATCTCTGAAGTTGAAAAAAAAGAAAAAAAAATTAATAATAATAATAATAATAATAATAATAATAATAATAATAATAATATATGAAGTAATTATAATTATGAAATATATGTTCACCAACTGACCCAAATGTTGGAGAATTGATTTTTATTTTTGCTATTGTCAAAGTTGTATTTCTACAAATGAAATTGAATGAAAAAAATGAGCAATCGTTCAAATTCTATTTTATGAATAAAAATACTTGAACTTTGACGATGAACCGATTTTTTTTTCATTTTTTCTTCGTCTGAAGTGAATGAATTCAGGATGAACTATTGTTATTTTATGCATAAGGATATGTTTTTTTTGCGGTGGAAATTTTTTGTCACGTGGAAAATGTAATTTTAGGATTTAAATTTTTTCATATGAAAATGAACAATTATGTAATTCGAAATGTTTAAATCATATTTCTGGACAGTTTATTCTGATTTATTCGAATTGTTGAGAAATTATGGGGACAAAACTCAGATGTACTAATGAAATATTTATAAATTTTAGGTGAGGATAGGAATAAATTTGTGGCAATTATTTTATTGTTGAATTAAAATATTGATCATAAATATTTTAGACAAATGAAGAGATATTTCGTTTAAATTCTTTGAAAAATTGAATTATTGAGTTGAGGATAATTTGGAGATACATTTAGAAAAAAAGTTAAATTTTTGCATAAAATCGTTAATAATAATTTATAAAAGATTAAATTTTCGAATCTGATTCAGTGAATCTGTGAAAAATGTTATTATGAATGAAATAAGCCCTAGAAACAAAAATTAATTGGAAATTGAAAAAAATTTTCATTATTTTTTACATTTTTTCAAATTTCTCAAGACTCAAAGGAATTTAAAAAATAATGAAAATTTTTCAATTTCCAATTAATTTTTTGTTTCGAGGGCTTATTTTATTCCTGATTACATTTTCGCATCAGATTCACTGAATCTGATGCGAAAATTTCATCTTGTATTAATTGTTATTAACGCGCGATATTATAGAGGAGAGAATGGAGGGTGGAATGGGCCTCTGCAACAGCAGAATTCAGGATTTTTTTTCAATGTTAAGAACACGAAGGAAAAATCTGAAAAAATTTGAGAAGATGCTGCAATATGTCTTTATTTTTGTATAATTTTTTTTATTTTTTTTTTATAGAACTGCCGATTCTCTTGAAAAATTCCAAATCATTCCAACAAACCGGTACATTTTACCCCACTTTCCCCTACAAAAATTTTACTTTTTGTTCGATTGTACCTCCCACAATAAAACTCTTCCAAGTATCTCAATCGGGTCATTTTACAAGAAAAAAAATAATCTTCTCTTTTGCCGAAATCATTTATTATCTTTCAACTACGTTTTTTAGAATTTTATAAAAGAGTGAAATTGTTAAATCCTGATCTTCTTTAGCCTCACAATAATTATCAAGAAAAAGAAAAAAATATCTGTGATCCCAATCGAAATGCAAGAAATTTCGTAAAATTTTGAAGAAAAAAAAAAAAAAAAACGAAAATTCGTCCATTCTAATAATTCCAGAAAATTCAAATCTACAGAGAAATTATAAAATGAATTCGTTTCGTGGATTCTCCACGCTGAATCACAGAATAAACTATATTGTATGACCTCGAATAAAAATAGGACTCAAAATAAATAAATATTACAAGACCTTTTAATAAAAAAAAAAATATCTTTATTATTGGATAATCATGATTATCGCATAACTGTGGTATGTGAAACGGTGCTATATGCGGTTAAGCAATTTGTGCGCAACATTAAAAAAAAAAAGAAGAAATCGAAAAGAAAAAAGAAATAAAATGAAACAACTCGTTCAGCTATAGTCACATTGAACTTCAAATTCGTGACTTTCACTTTCATTCGCAAAACAATTCCAACAAAATCTTCTTTAACTGTTAATTTTTCACTAATATATTATAGATTAATTGATTTTTTATTTCCGATTTTTTACAACAGATATCTGACATTCAACCAAAGTACCAAAATTTAATTAAAAAAAAAATGCTGGCCAAATTGTTCGAAATACATGGAAGTTTTTGTGCTGGACATCCATTGGAAGTTATCGTAACGACATTCACGTTGACAGCATGTATGCTGAATTTAGAAACTGGAAATACAGCAAAAGAAGGCAGATTACCTAGTAGTACATCACAGCATTGTTGGAATGGCAGATGTACTGGTGATGTGAGTTTGATTTTTTATTTTTTTTAAATTCTATTGATTTGAGGATTGTGAATGATAATAATAGGAGGGTAGAATCTTTCTGCATGATTTCGTCGTGCATTGAGAAAGAGAAATTGTATTATCAAAGAATTCGTATTTGAATTGACGAAAAAAAAAAGATTGATAATAAATCAAGAGTTATCTATTAAGTTTAGTTCAATAAGAACTCAATTTTTTTTTCAATCAAACAACTCATTGATCGATGTGAAAATTTTTATCTTAAAGCAGTATATTTATTTTTGAAACACAAGTGATGAGATGACACAAGCTTGAGAAATCTTCAATTAATTCCAAATAATTAATGAAAATGAGTTCATTACAATCTGGATATATTCAATAATCTAAGTAATGCATTATTACTTTTGATAAATAATTTCTTGAAACTAATAATTTTTGATTTTTCTTAGTTTCAAGAAATTTCATTCTTCGGAGAAAAACATTTTTTTTTCTCATTGCATCGATTCACAATCATAATGAATTTAATTCTGATGATATTTATGTTTAGTTCAAAGCTTGCGTGAAATTGGAAATTTCCAATCTTTTCAGTTCTTTCTTGATTCAATGACGCGAAGTTGTCATCAATAAAATACGTTTTTTTTTCTCAGTTCTGAATGAACTGAAGAAATTTTTAATTGATATTATTATGCATCAGAATTGATTTTCAAGAATGAAAAAAAAAATCAATCTTTTTGGAGCAGAATTGGAGGCTCGACACTTGATATAAAGAAAAATCAGGTTCTTTCTCATTTTGTAAAAAATGGAATCATAAAAATTTTAAATCATGATTTTTTACTAATTCAAACTGGATTCAATTTTTTTATCCTCTTCTTAATTTTTCGCATCTTCTTAATGTAGATCACACGACCTTCAAAATTAATCTGAGATTCCCCAGAATTTCTTCAGACAGCTATGAATAAAAGCCAGTTGAATTGTCAGCGAATAACGGACCTTTTTACAAATACAAATTTTGAATTATCAAGTCACGATTTACTGCCATCTAATTAAAGGAAAAAAAAATCCAGAAAGAATAAATGAATAAACTATTCCTCTTTTTTTGAAAATTTGAATAACATGCATATTTTAATGCAAGAAAGAATAATTACTTGATTTTGAAAATTTATTGCTTCAGGATCAGAATGCCGTTGATGTCATAGTAATGACAATAATTCGATGTCTCGCAGTGCTCTTTAGTTATCATCAATTCCGAAATTTACAGAAACTTGGCTCAAAATACATTCTGGGTAAGTCTTTTTCACTTTTTTCATTGAAAATAAAAAAAAATAGAAAAAAATCAATTTCGACGAAAAACGAGGGAATAGGGTATAGAATTCCCTGTGTGTTTGTGACGACCACTGTACCTTTTTTTGCGGACACTTTGAACCAAAATTCGAAGATAAATCATTTTATACGTAAAATAATATTAAAAGTCAGATTCGTATAATTTTGAAATTTTGAAAATTCAATAAAAATATTATTTTTATTTAAAATTTTTCATTTCATTTATATATTTCTTTTTTATTTATTTTTCTCGTTTTTTTTTAATAATTTGAATTTTGAAGTGGCCAAAGAAGGTGCAAAGCCACAAATGTAGCCAAAAATAGTACTTCTATCGTACTTAGTGATGATGAAGAAGAAGAATGATGCTTTTTTTTTTTTTTTTATTGATTGAAAGAATTATTTTTAAAAACTTAAATTTAACGTGTACCATTGATAAAACCGGATTTTACAACGTGCCCCATGGTAGCATCACGTGAAAGCTTCACCTGTGTATGACCAGTGAAAGTTTCTCAATGGAAAGCAATAGCTCGTGTGTACAAATCCAAGAAATGACATTAAATTTTTTTATTTTAGTGATGGCCGATAAACCCATAGATTCCCGAATTATACAAGAAAAATCTGAATTTGAGAAATAGAGAGAAGAGAAATCATTCGCGAGATGGTAATTCAAATCTATTTCGCAATCAATTTTTATGAGATACTAGAAACATTTAAAAAAAAGGGGGGAGATAGAGAAATATTTGTGATCACCATTTTTTTTTTTATATGGAAAAGAATTAGAAACGAACAAGGTTTTCCACCATTAAAATTTCCCAATTTTTTTTAAATTCTGCGATATATTAAGGAAAATGGCGGCAACTTTGAGTCGAATTATTTCCTCTGAGATGTCTCGCCAAAATTAATTATCTTTCGTGATACAGAGGTTTGGGAAATCAGTTGAGAAACACCAAAGCTCAGCGTTTTTAATTTGTCTTGCCTGAAGAAATTCAGCAGTGGGGAAGTGGCGAAACGTGATAGGTCAATTCAACTTTCAAATCGGCTTTTAACGAAATATTTTGGAATCTATGGGGAATAGCGAAAATTTAGTAGTAATTTTCTGGTAGAG
This sequence comes from Aleiodes alternator, assembly GCA_963921955.1. NCBI lineage: Eukaryota > Metazoa > Arthropoda > Insecta > Hymenoptera > Braconidae > Aleiodes > Aleiodes alternator. The sequence goes on from OY998101.1 coordinate 14,149,358, forward strand.
GATTTTCCGAGGTTTAAAATAGGTATTTACAATGATGACTACGCAATTTCCTCCAGTTTCAGGGATATTAAGGAAAAATATGACATTTGAAGAAGATAACCGCAAATATGTAATAATTTTCAGATTTTTCCTTTTTTTGTTAAGAAATAGATTTTATTTAAAAAAATGAAAAATATGCAGACGTAAAACATTGAAAAATCTATAACTGCAAATTTTTTTCTTATTTTTTTAATAATAATTTGCATGTTTAAAAAAATCCTAAAAATTATGTCACGTTTGTAGTAATGTTTTTTATCATAAAAAATTAATAAGCTAAGGGAATCGCATCGTTTCATTTTTTTTAGTTTATACTGAATTACTGTTTTTTGTATCCAAATATTTAATGGTAATTTTTGTAAATTGAATTAACAATTTATGATTTATAGGTATAGCGGGATTATTCACCGTTTTCTCTAGTGTCGTATTCACTACAAGTGTCGTTAACTTTGGTCGCAGTGATATGGCCGATCTCAAGTGAGTTTTTATTTATTTATTTTTTTTTTTTTTCAACTAAATCATTCAATAGTGAAGTTTGTAAAATCGGCTGTGAATGAACTTATCTTATTCGTATCAGAGTTGTATTCATTCAACTTGAGTATTATAAAGTTGAATGATTCTTCTTTTCCTTAGAAATGCTGGAATATATCAATAATGAAGTGGACTAACAAAAGAAGAAGATACAAAAAAAGAAATATAAAAAATTTCCATGCTCACATTTTCTGTGGACTCTTTATGAGATTTATGAGAAAAAAAATTGCAAAGAGATTTTTTTTTTTCTGTTAAGAGTGAATTTTCCGAACAAAAAAAAAGGTCTCTCGATAAAAGTAATCAATACTTCTTCTTCTTCTTCTTTCTTTTTTATGGCTCTGATCGTTTTGATCATCCGGCCGTAAGTAATCAATAAAATGATATTGGAAATAGCAGACATTCAATAATTTGTTAAACAAATGAATTGAAGTATTAATGAAAAACAATATTTGAAAAATTTGCACTCCTAGTTTTTTAAATTTTCTACATGTACATATTTTTCATTTTTTTTTTTTTTTTTTTTTTAAATTAATTCATTTGTTGAGTGAAATTTTTTTTTATTTTACTTCAAATGTCTGTTATTTTCATTATAATATCAGTGAAAATCTAACGACGAAAAACCTCTTGAATTTACAGAAATGCTCTCTTCTTCTTTCTTCTTCTTATCGATCTCAACAAGGCCGGTGTACTTGCCCAATTGGCACTAAGTTCAAGAAGCCAGGAGGAAGTACGTGCCAATATAGCACGTGGTATGTCTCTTCTTGGTCCATCAATAACGCTGGATACACTGGTTGAGACACTATTAATTGGAATTGGATCACTGTCTGGTGTGAAGAGACTGGAAGTACTGTGCAGTTTTGCTTGCCTTGGTGTTGTCGTTAATTACATAGTATTCATGACATTTTATCCAGCCTGTCTTTCATTAATACTCGAGGTATGAGTATGTTTTTTTATTACATGATATTTTTTTGTGAAATCATAAATAAATTCGAGGATGACTGCAGAGATTTCCAAAATTACTTTTAAAAATCACAATTCATCATTATTTTCATTCTTTATCTCATTTGTTCCCAATTAATCCCCAATGACTTTTTGGCCTTTTACAATAAGTGTTTTTTCCCCCAAGTATCCCCATAAAAATTAAATTTCTAGTTTCAAAATTACTCCTCACGCTATCATCAACATACAAAATAATTATATTAATCCGTCACACTGTTCACACATGGTTATTATCCAATTTAATAAATATGATTCTTGCACCATTAGAATTACCACACATTACTTATCCTTGAATTTCATGAATTTATAAGCTGTGGATGCTGACGTCTATATCTCTAGATGAAAGGGGAAAATTTTGGGAGAAAAAAAATAATAAATAATTTATCGGTTTTTTTAGTTATCTCGAGGGAGCAGTGGAATGGGAACACTCAGTGCTGACAAGATACTGATGCTTCATTCACTGAATGAAGAAGACCAGAAGCCAAATCCTGTGGTTGAACGTGTTAAGTTGATTATGATTGCTGGCCTATTTGTTGTTCATGCCCACAGGTATTATTAATAAATTTATTTATAAATTTTTTTTGTAAATTTGCAATATCCGTTCTATTTATAATGATGAACATTAATGCCATTTTTTTTCCTTCTAAATTCCATGATTATCATCTGTCTCTCTCACTCTCTCTCTTTCTCTCTCTCTCACCACCATTTACAATGTAATTGCATGAGAAATGGAAAAAAAATGTGCGTAATAATACGCGATCGCTAGTGTACTGTATAATGCGAATACGATTAAGATTGAATAAATACAGGTGAGTGACAGATTGGCCTTCAAAAATGAGGATAAATTGATGTATCATTGCTAATACTTTTACTTTCAAAATGAGAGCAGGGCAGAAGAAAAAAAGAGGACAAAAAAAACGAAAATAGATGAGAGTGATTCATTTTTACTAGACAAAAAAAATTGCAGATTTTAACTCTCAATTGAAGAAATAAAAGAGTTTTTTTCTGATAATTGGAAGAATGAAAATTAAGGGCTTTTAGTCAATTATTGGGAATTTGGAAAATTATCAGGAGAGATAGGAGCTAAATGATTGTGAGATGTGAGATGATTCAAGTTTTTTTTAAAGAGCGGCGACACTTCAAAAAAATCTGAAAAAATTCACCAACAATAGAGACATGTTGAGGTTTTTTTCCTATTTTTTCAGATTTTTTCACAAAGTTCTTCACGCGAAAAAGAAAAATTTAATCATTCTGCGTCAGAGATCCATTTTGCCCCGCTCCCCGCCCCCCCCCCCCCCCCCCCCGGTAGTCCATTACAAAAAGAAAGAATGATGAGATTTTTTTTTTGGGGGGGGGGGGGCGGGAATTTCCAGAATTCAGCGTCAATGAGTTTTGTTGAAAAATAACATTATTATACACATGAGGTAAAAACGTGAAGTTTTTGGTCCATTCAATTTCCTGGAAACCAAGAAGATATCAGTGTTATCAATGATCTGACATATGACACTGTATTTTAGGCTTTCTACGTATTTTTTTATTTCTCATGTTCTTTTTTTTTTCTTCCGCACGTTTACCCTCATTGTTGAATGTTCATTGTCAGTGTTGTATACAACACACAGGTCAGGTTCATCACGTAACAGATGAGAATAAATCTAATATAATGAAAAAATTACAGTGCAAGGAAAATATCTTCGTCCTAAAGTGGCGAACTGAGCGTAAATTCTACAAATTTCTCATCTTGTTATGCCTTTTTCACTCTAGGGCCACAATATGATTACAGTATGATTATTTTTGTGTACATTAAGACATTTAAATCAAAAAGGACATCGTGATCCTTTTAATCTTTCGAACATTAGCATTATAATGTAAATTTTTTATGGGCTATTTCTTGCTCTTTTTCTGTCTAAAAATACAATTTTTTTTTTTTTTTTTTTGGAAATTCAATATTACATGAGACTGATAATAAACCATTGAGCCAAAGGTTAGATATTTATATTCAGTGAAAGGAAGTAATCAGAAATAGGTTTAGAAAAAAAATTGAATGAAATGGAGTGGGTATATACACATATATATATATATACATATATATTTTCTCAATTCACTCCAATGTGTCCATACATTTACGCGCGGTTGAAGATGAAATATTAATTCAGTATGCCAAAGACCACAAGCTTCTTCACCACATGGTTCCATCATTGTAAGAATAAGTTTCGAAAAAAATTAATTGAATTTACGTGTATAGTGTGTGAAACAGTGATTGCATTAAAATATTCAAAATATTATAAGGAGGTTCTTGAATAGCAAATCCAAATGATCTACTTAATTTTTTTTCTTTCGAAATTTCCATAATTATTGTAATTATCTCGCGACTTTGTAACTTTTTTTTTTTATATTCAAATAATGTCCACGAATATGTCCGTGAATTTCTTCAAGGAATATTATGATAAATGATTAATATTGCTCTGCATTCGTCTCACACTGTTCCCCAGTTTCTAGTACTGTGATTGTGGAGGATTCTCGGATTTTAAACATCCAATATAGCCGCCATGAATTTCTTTATACAATTAATTGGATTAATCGTGGCTATTTGTCCGGTAACAGGAAGTTTTTATAATTCGAAAAAATAATAGACATTCTAATTAATAAAAAAATATATGGTTGTATGAAGAAAAGAATCCTCTGTGACTATATGCAACTGTTGCAGTGAAATGAAAAATTAAATCTCGCTAATGGATATTAGTGTTGATTTAATTTTTTTCAAAAATCATTTTTGCCTGAAAATTCGATATTCGGTAAAACGGGGTGAAATTGTTTTTTGAAAAAAATCTTCTCATACTCCCATATCCTGAGCGACCAATTTTTTTTTTTTTTAGTGACCAAAAATTGAATTGAGGAAAAAAAATTATCATCTAAACTACGTGGACCTCCTTAATTATTACTCAAATAGTTTGAATTAATATTTGTTCATTAATTTTTCTTTTTTTTTTTAAATTTCAGTCGCTGGCCATTCAAACATGGCGATAGTGATGATACGGTAGAGGGAACAGCATCATCAATGAGTTCCCACATAATAATAAATAATCACAATAAATCAAAGACACCTGAGGATTTCAAAGAACACTTAATGAATTGGCTATCAGTTAGTGCTGATAATATAGTTATTTTGATACTACTTCTTGCATTAGCATTAAAATTTATTTTCATCGAGGACAAGGGTGATATTGCGAAGCAATTGAAATTTAAAGATAAAGAAGAAGAAGAAGAAGAAGAAGAACAAGCTGAAAGAAGTTATTCACAGGAGGATACAGCAAGTGTTGATACAATGCATACAACATCACTGGATGTATCAATAAGGCAAAAATATGGTGCTAATTTACCAAATATGCATACACCAGTATTTCCATTATCTGGAATGGGTGGTAATTGGGTTGAAGTTGGTGGTGGTGGTGGTGGGGACAATCAAGTTGAAATGGAGGATAAAGAGATCCAGACTGATGGAAAAGTATTATTAAGTAGTGATGAGAGTTTTGATGATAGTTTGAAGGAGGATTATCGTCATGAACCACCAAGGAGCCTTGATGAGTGCCTCTCTATCTATCGTTCTGAGGTGATTTTTTGGTATTTTATATTATGAAAATTACGTGAAATCGATGAAAATATTGGAGATAAAAATTTTTCCTGATGGTTCCGGATCAGGAAAAGCTGACAAAGTTTGCCATGGAAATCATGATGTCACAAGTTTTTTTTCTTCATTGTTCAGAGAAAATTCGTTTTTTTTTTGCGAAGAATTTGGAGGTGAAAGGTCCTTTTTGTTTTTTCAAAAATTTCAATTTTTTGGAAATATCTCTGGTTCTATCGGTCAACAACAACAACAACAGCAAGGAACCTGGGGTTGATGAAAAAATAAAAAGGTGAGCTCAATTCTCATCGATTTATGTGATTTAAAAGAAAATTATCAATTTTTCAAGTTCTTCAAGAGGGCAAAATTTTTTTTTTTTGCAAATGAGCTATGAGTATTTGAAAAATTGATGAAAAAAGAAATTTGAACCACATTAATCGATGGAAAATGAGCTCACCTTTCATTTGAGATTAACCCCAGGTCTCGTTGGGGACTGAAAGAACCAGAGATATTAGCGAAAAAGTGAATTTTTCCGATTTTTGAAAGGGGTGGGGGGCTTTACCCCTTTAAAATTCGCCCAAAAAACGAAAATTTTTGAAAAATTGGAAAAAAATCATTTCAACACATGTTCATTGTCCTAAAATTTTCTCAGCTTTTCAATGTGGAATCGTCAAAAAAAAAAAATCATTATTTCTAACCATCATTCAGTTGGAATGCCCATCTTTTCCTAACAACAACATCGCTCCTCGACAATAAATTGAATTTAAATTGAATTAATATGGAAAATTTTTGTAATAAATTTCAGTTGGGAGCGAGTGCATTAACAGACCTCGAGGTAATAGAACTCGTGAAAAACCAGTACATTCCAGCTTATCAACTTGAAAAAGCAGTTGGAAATATGGAGCGTGGTGTAGGAATTCGTCGTATATTGCTGGGTGAAACAGCCAAATTTAGTGATGAATTAACGGATTTACCATACAAAAGTTATGATTACACAAAAGTATTGGGTTCATGCTGTGAAAATGTAATTGGCTATGTACCAGTGCCAGTTGGTATAGCTGGACCATTATTAATTGATGGTGAATTGATACATATACCAATGGCAACAACTGAGGGCTGTTTAGTAGCATCAACAAATCGTGGTAGCCGTGCACTATTAACTTGTGGTGTAACAAGTCGTGTAGTTGCTGATGGTATGACACGTGGTCCAGTTATTAGATTTCCAAATATTGTACGTGCTAGTGAAGCAATGGCATGGATGCAGGATACGGATAATTTTGCAGAAATGAAACGTAATTTTGATGAAACAAGTAGATTTGCAAGATTAACACGTATACATGTTAGAATTGCTGGTAGACATTTATTTATAAGATTTGTTGCTAAAACTGGTGATGCTATGGGTATGAATATGTTATCAAAGGGTACGGAAAAATCATTACACTGTGTACAAAATTATTTTCATGATATGGAAATATTATCATTGAGTGGTAATTTTTGTACTGATAAAAAACCAGCAGCAGTAAATTGGATTGAGGGACGTGGTAAAAGTGTTGTTTGTGAAGCTATTGTACCATCTGATGTTGTAACAACAATATTAAAAACATCAGTACATGCACTTGTTGATGTTAATATTAATAAAAATTTAGTTGGTTCAGCTGTTGCTGGTAGTGTTGGTGGATTTAATGCACATGCTGCTAATATTGTAACAGCAATTTACATTGCTACTGGACAGGATCCAGCACAAAATGTTGGTAGCAGCAATTGTATGACACTAATGGAACCATGGGGTACTGATGGAAGAGATCTATATATATCATGTACAATGCCAAGCATTGAAATTGGTACTATTGGTGGTGGTACTGGATTACCAGCACAGAGTGCATGCCTTGCTATGCTTGGTGTACAGGGTGCACATGAATTAAATCCTGGTGAAAATGCTAGTAAATTAGCTAGAATCGTTTGTGCTACTGTTCTTGCCGGTGAATTGTCATTAATGTCAGCACTTACTGCTGGCCATCTAGTCAAAAGCCATCTGAGACATAATAGGTGAGGAAATTTTTCATGCACTTTGTTAAAAATATTTTAAACCAACTACTAATATAATTTGGGGGATAGTGGGGGCCAAAATGGACCTGCACAATACAACACACGAGAGAAGACAGGATTTTTTTTAAGAGTGATGAAGGGCTTCACGAAACAATTTCAAAAAAATTTACAAATATTGTAGAAAAAAGTTGGAGCATCTTGCCAAATTGTTGGTGAATTTTTTCTTACATTTTTCTACTCATATATAAAAAAAAATTTGGAATCATTCTAATTCAGAGGTCGATGATTTTGCCCCGATTTTCCCTATTAATTTTTAAGATATCGAGAGAGACGACGAGGATAAAATGAACTTGATAGTTGAAATGATTTTGAATTTTTTTAAATTTGAAAATGAATGCCTTTAAGAAAAGATTTGAAAAAATTCACCAACAATTTTCACATATATTGTGAAACATGTTTTTAATTTTTTTGCAGATTTTTTCATCAAGTCCTTCACACTGTAATAGAAAACATTCTTAATAATGTTGCGCCCCGGAGATTCATTTTGCACTCGCTCCTAAAATAAATTAACCTAAATATGAGAATTTGAATAAAATTGAATTTTTCAAATAAATCATACTTATTGATTTATTTTGTTACAGATCATCCACGACAGTTAGTAATCCAGTAAAATTGACGAGAAGTGAAGGCTTACGCTTAACTGTGCCAAATTATCAGTCAGCTCTTCTTCAATCACCGTGTACAGCTGAACGAGAACAATCCTAGCAGTAATAATATATAATATAATATATTAAAATAGAGTCCTCTGTTTTTCTTTAAATTAGTTAGTTTACTTTTTTTTTGCCGCAAAGTTGTGATTAATTAATGCGAAAAATGAATTGGAATAATTGTCAACGAGAATTATGTGACTGGTTTCAATTATAATTGAAATGATCAATTCCAACGTAATTTTCGGGAATTATTCTTATTTTCGATTCAACTAGTGCATCAATTGAGGTATTATTGGTATTTTTTTCCTCTATCTATCATAATTGACATGATTTTTTCCTTTTGTGTGAGACAGAAGGAAAAATATCATGAATTATTGATGAATATGGATGAGAATAAACGAGAAAGATAAATTGTTAAATACCAAAACGAGCAGCGAAAAAAAATAGAAAAAGAAGAGAAAATTCAATAGAAATAATTGGGTGAATAAAGAAAAAAAAAAAAAAACAAGAATGAATGAGAAAAAGAATTGAAAAGAGGAATAGAGTTTAAAGCATTGTGCAATATTAGGTAATTATTTATAAAAATATTTTCATTTGATTGTGTCGCGAAATAAGAAGGAAGTTATTGAAAGTCATGAAATTTTTGTTATCCATCAAATAAATATCTTGTGTGTTACTTCCAATGAATTTATCATTAATTATTACCTATTATTATAAAGAAGAATCTCGAGCTATTGCATTTAATGATGAAATGGAAAAAATGTTCAATACACCTTTTTTTTTGTATAATTTATTAATATATATTCAATTAACATTGAGAATATATGAATGATTAAATTTTCTTTTATTCAGTATTTCGAACTTTGAGAAAAAGACATAATCTTTTCTCTCCTATTTCCTCTTCAAATTCTAACAATTACTTGAATTTCAAGAATAAGTAGATTGTAAAATTGTGGAAAAATCGGTTTTATTATGACTTTGATACAGTGAATATACAATAAATTATTTAGAAAAATTGAAAATTGAATGATTTCTGAGAAAAATCAATAAAAAACAAAAAAAAATTAATACTGAAAAACACATTGATACTATAAATTTAATTATTATTACATTTTTTCGTATGTTTCTTCGTAATCACACTGGATACACTGATGTGTGTAAGTATCATCTTCCTCATTGTACGCATCAGCTCCAAATTCATGTACATGTGATGCTTTTTTAGTTTTATTGTACATTGAGCTTCTAACTTCCATTCGAAGCTGTTTGATTTTTTTATTGAATTTCTTGATCTTCGTCTCTTGTCTCTTAACATCACGCTTCTGTTTCTCCTCAACCAAATTCTCCTCTGTACCCCATACTTCAAGTGCACGTTTCTCAATTTGAAGATGCAGATAAAGCTTCATTTCACCCCATCGTACATTATGTGGATTGGCCTTGACAATGAATTTCAGCGGTGGTTCTCGCTTATCAAAATCATAATCACGCAACAAGTAGACGTCTTTTGCCTCGGTTTTTGTTATCAAAGAGTGCTTGTCCTCTGGATCTCTGCACGAATCACAAACTGACAATTCAAATGTTCGAAAGAGGTAAGAATCCTTGAATTTCTCCTTGCACTCTTCACAAGTTGGAAGATTTGCTACAATTGGATCATGAGTTTCCGCCAATTTTGCCTAAAAAAAAAAAAAAGTTTTTTGCCGATAAAAAGAAGAATTTCATCATCTTTCTTCTCCTTTTTTTTTTTTTAAGAAAAATAAATTATTGAGACAGGAATATGAAAAATTTGCGATTATAGTCTTTTTTTAAAATTTTATATGTATGCATATTGTTCATTATTACTTTAAATAATTTTTGATTTGTAACGATATTTTATCTCAACGCTATGGAGTTTTTAGAAGAATTAATTATTATTATTATTAGTATCATGATTATTTTAAAAGTATCTCAGTAAATAATGGAGATACGCCTCTTTCGTCCTAAGACATTTTGGTAGAGACCTTCAAAAGCAAAAGAAAAGACTTGGAATGAAGTCGCTCTATCTCGTTTAGTTTCTACGATATTTTCGAAAAACTGATGGATAAAAATGGAAAAAATAGATTTTCCTGGAAAAACCCCAGTTTTTAAAAATCTTCTATTCCCTATTAAGGATTAGTAACACAAGACACACTAAATATCAAAATTTTCAAATTCATTGTTCAACAATAATGATGTTTTCTTCTTTCATGAAATAAGAGAAGCATTGACTTTCGAATTTCCTTCGTCACAGTCATTGACACGTTTTTATAACGAAAATATTGATAAATATCGTCAAACAATTGATTCAAAATTGCAATAAATACAAGGCCTTCCCCCCCCGCCACCCTTAAACTGCTATTATAATTACCATTTCTGCCTCCAATTCATCGTCTTCCTCGATCAAAAATCCACCTCCACTGTCAATGACCTTTTTCCCTTGAACCTTGAGGCTCCTGCCCTGAGTTTCATCAGCAGCATCCCTAAAAATGAATGCTTCATTAACCAAAACTTCATTGTAATTTCAATTTTATAATTTTCAAAAAATGTCATAGGCTAGAGGTACAGAAGTACCGACTTTAATGAATGCATTGATTTCTGCTTATAATGTTATAATGTTTTTAAGAGTCATTTAAGTGTCCGTAGAGTGTAAGTAATTTAGCATATATGCGCTCATAAGGCATGTTAAATACATGCAAAAGGCAAGTGCCTGCACTGCCAGCCTCAACGTGAAAAAAAAAAAAATGAATATTACAAACCCGGTTTCATTGTCTTTAGCATAAGGATGAGCAACGAGTTTTGCTTTCTTCAGCAACAAAGCTCTCTGTCGATTTCTCTCGGCTCTTTCCTTGTACCACTGTGGTGATTCAGTTTCAGCGTCCTCCTTATTTTTATCTGCCATTCTCCAAGTGGTTAATGAACTGATAAAAAGTAACACAAACCTCCAACTCTTCTGCAAAAAAATTAAATCTTCCCTGCAAAACAACCAAATAATTACACAATTTTTTAACGGATAATTTGAAGATAAACAGAAAACAGATAAAAAATCAAAAATCAAAAGAGCAGCAAAGAAACGCCCTCTGTCTGCCTATTTAGTTAATATATACCTATTCTCCTGAGGTCCAGATTAGTCGTCACTCAATAACACTGCCAAAGAAATAAATTGTAATTTGAGAGTAATGATGGGGTCAAACGGATGGAAAGTGAGTAATTTATGTAGAATGAGACAAGTGTTAACTAAACAGTTTTTTGATTCAGTAGCTGTCAATTTTTTAGCAGTTTGAAAAAACTGATGAAGGCTTTTTTTTGCAGGTTATTCAGGCACATATACCGATGATTAAATTCCGGAAGGGTGGATTGAATAGAGGTAATTCAATGCGCACTATAAAACTGTAGAATTCTATGAAATTGGGGGAATCGAGACTCGAGGGGTTTTTGATTGAATGATTCTTTTTTTTTTCAATAGCAACGGGCTCTGCGACAGCAGCGCAGCCTGCAGGAGCCTCAGGGACGTCACCACGTACCAGTGCCACTGGTGCTACTGGACCAAATGTCATAGCACGTCCAACAATTGAAGATTTTCAATTGCCATCAAGATATCAGAGACGACCAATTACCGAAAAAGAAATGGCATACATCAATGTAATGAATGAATTATTAGAAAAAAAAAAAATTACTTCATTAATCTTAATTCAATGATTAATGATTTTCAGAGGATTTATGATTTTTTTTCATTTTAGCGAGGCGGTCCTGAGTAATTGCATAACACTATAGATGACACTGATGACTAAAATAATTTAGATTCATATTTATTAATCGAAAATTTAAAGTCTTTGTTTGATGAATTAATAAATTATTTTCATTGAATGAAAAGCATCTTCCGATTTCTCTTTCATGCTCAAAATAGATCATATGTTTTCGTTCATCCCTGAACAGATAATGGCGATTTTTTTCCTTCGAATTTCTATTTTCAATTCAAATTCTGACGTAATGAAGACACAGCGGGAAAATTGTGGTCGATTCGAATTTTTTCGTTGAAATACTGAAGAGAATGAAGATTATATGTATATTGCTTCAAAGTTTCTTTTTGGATGAAATAATAATGAACGAATGAATTTTGCCCTTATCAGTTTAGAGACAGCTTTATAGATCGGAACCTGCAAAGTATGAATGCTCAAGAGCAGCACGAGCAGTAACCCGTTTCTCTGGATCATAAATTAGCATAGCTTGGAGAAGATCAAGGCCTTGTGGATCCAGAAGTTTAACTGCTCTTGACAATTCATTTTTAGTCCATTTCGGAAATCTGGCCTTATATTCCCTTAATTTGGCTAATCCAGGCGAATTCTCCTCGGGAGGAGTTCTTAAGACTATGAAAAATAATTTAAAAAAAAATAACACTGATGGAATGGATCATTCTCCTCAGAATGATTATAATATTGAAAGAATGATATATACTCCAGTAATGAGAGACGAAAAATATCCTTTATAAAAAGGAACAAGAACGCAAACAATCGATCCATCGAAAGTTGTCACGATTAAAGTGAAACCCTCATTCCTCATTGGTCAATTAAATTGTGAGTAATATAGTACGCGTAATATACTATACTAAAAATACCTAACGGGCGTGCTGGGATAGGGAATCAGGAAAAAAAATTTCCAGTTTTTCGCGATGATCTCGGTAAATGAGCGAGATAGAGCGAAATAGACATTAATATGGAGTCAGAAAAAAGTTTTTTCAGTTTTTCGCGATTATCTCGGTGAATAAACGAGATAGAGCGAAATGGACGACAATATGGGATCAGTAAATGACAATGTCTGCTCTAAAGGCCAGAGGCCTTTGCTCTATGAAAATGACCATTTTTGGTCTATCGTGATTTTTGCTCTATTTTTGTTATGGGTGAAAAAAAGTTATGAAGATTTGAAAATCGGGATTTTCATGATGGCTGATTTCCTTCGAACGCGACCGATGGCGCGCTACAGCGCGCCCGTTAGGTATCTTTAGTATAGTATATTACGCGTACTATACTACTCATAATTTAACTGACCAATGAAGAAGAGGACTTCACTTTATTCCTGACAACTTTTGATACATCGATTGTTTGCGGTCTCGTTTCTTTTTATGAAGAATAATCGCGAAAAACTCAGAAAACTTTTTCCTGACTCCATATTAATGTCTATTTCGTTCTATCTCGCTTATTTACCGAAATAATCAAGAAAAACTGGAAAAATTCCGCGGATACTGGATATCCCGAATTGTTGCGGCTTTTGGCCCTTCAGGATCCCCCATCATCGTGTGTTTCACTCAATTCTTTGCGAAATTTCAAGGAAAACCCCGTATTCCTTCGGAAAATGGGTGAAAAATGAGGATGAACTAATATTTGAAGGAAATCAGCCATCATGAAAATCCCGATTTTCAAATCTTCATAACTTTTTTTCTGTGGCGTATTTTCTGATGAAATTCTACAGTGACACTGCCTATGCCGTCCTGAAAGAGCCTGCAAAATTTCATAACAGTATCGCAAACGATTCTGAAGATTCGATAGAGCGGAAATGGTCATTTTCAAAGAGCAAAGGCCATTGCCTCTGGGTTTGGCCTGAAAATTCCGCGAACACTGGATATCCCGAATCGTTGTGGCTTCTGGCCCTTCAGGATCCCCCATCATCGTGTGTTTCACTCAATTCTTTGCGAAATTTCAAGGAAAACCCCGTATTCCTTCGGGAAATGGGTGAAAAATGAGGATGAAGGAATATTCGAAGGAAATCGGCCATCATGAAAATCCCGATTTTCGAATCTTTATAACTTTTTTTCTATGGCGTATTTTCTGATGAAATTCTACAGTGACAGTGCCTATGCCGTCCTGAAAGAGCCTGCAAAATTTCATAACAGTATCGCAAACGATTCTGAAGATTCGATAGAGCGGAAATGGTCATTTTCATAGAGCAAAAGCCATTGCCTCTGGGTTTGGCCTGAAAATTCCGCGAACACTGGATATCCCGAATCGTTGCGGCTTTTGGCCCTTCAGGATCCCCCATCATCGTGTGTTTCACTCAATTCTTTGCGAAATTTCAAGGAAAACCCCGTATTCCCTCGGGAAACGGGTGAAAAATGAGGATGAAGGAATATTCGAAGGGAATCCGCCATCATGAAAATCCCGATATGAAAAATTTCATAACTTTTTTTCTGTGGCTTATTTCCTGATGAAATTTTACAGTGACACTGCCTAGGTCGTCAGCAAGTAGCCTGCGAAATTCCACAACAGTAGCGCGAATGGTTCTGCGAATTCGATAGAGCAGACATTGACATTTTTACTAATCCCATATTAACGTCCATTTCGCTCTATCTTGTTTATTTACCGAGATAATCGCGAAAAACCGAAAATACTTCTTTCCTGATCCCAAATTAGCGCCTATTTCGCTCTATCTCGCTTATTTACGGAGATAATCGCGAAAAACTGGAATTTTTTTTTCTTGATTCCATATTAATGTCTATTTCGCTCTATCTCGCTTATTTACTGAAATAATCGAGAAAAACTGAAAAAATTCCGCGGATACTGGATATCCGGAATCGTTGCGGCTTTTGGGCCTTCAGAATCCCCCATCATCGTGTGTTTCACTCAATTCTTTGCGAAATTTTAAGGAAAACCCCGTATTCCTTCGGGAAATGGGTGAAAAATGAGGATGAAGGAATATTCGAAGGAAATCAGCCATCATGAAAATCCCGATTTTCGAATCTTTATAACTTTTTTTCTATGGCGTATTTTCTGATGAAATTCTACAGTGACACTGCCTATGGCGTCCTGAAAAAGCCTGCAAAATTTCATAACAGTATCGCAAACGATTCTGAAGATTCGATAGAGCGGAAATGGTCATTTTCATAGAGCAAAGGCCATTGCCTCCGGGTTTGGCCTGAAAATTCCGCGAACACTGGATATCCCGAATCATTGCGGCTTTTGGCCCTTCAGGATCCCCCATCATCGTGTGCTTCACTCAATTTTTTGCGAAATTTCAAGGAAAACCCCGTATTATCTTGGGAAATGTGTGAAAAGTGAGGATGAAGGAATATTCGAAGGAAATCCGCCATCATGAAATTCCCGATTTTCGAATCTCCATAACTTTTTTTCTGTGGCGTATTTCCTGATGCAATTTTACAATGACACTGCCTAGGTCGTCAGGAAGTAGCCTGCAAAATTCCACAACAGTATCGCGAATGATTCTGCGAATTCGATAGAGCAGACATTGACATTTTTACTGATCCCATATTCACGTCCATTTCGCTCTATCTCGCTTATTTACCGAGATAATCGCGAAAAACTGAAAATACTTCTTTCCTGATCCCAAATTAGTGCCTTTTTCGCTGCATCTCGCTTATTTACCGATATAATCGCGAAAAACTGGAATTTTTTTTTCCTGACTCCAGATTAATGTCTATTTCGGTCTATCTCGCTTATTTACCGAAATAATCGAGAAAAACTGGAAAAATTCCGCGGATACTGGATATCCGGATTCGTTGCGGCTTTTGGGCCTTCAGGATCCCCCATCATCGTGTGTTTCACAAAATTCTTTGCGAAATTCCAAGGAAAACCCGTATTCCCTCGGGAAATGGTGAAAAATGAGGATGAAGGAATATCCGAAGGAAATCCGCCATCACGAAATTTCCGATTTTCACATCTTCATAACTTTTTTTCTGTGGCGTATTTCCTGATGAAATTTTACAGTGAACCTGCCTAGGTCGACAGGAAGTAGCCTGCAAAATTCCACAACAGTATCGCGAATGGTTCTGCGAATTCGATAGAGCAGACATTGACATTTTTACTGATCCCATATTGCTGTCCATTTCGCTCTATCGCGCTTATTTACCGAGATAATCGCGAAAAACCGTGCAAACTCCTCCCTGATTCCATATCATCGTGCATTTCGCTCTATCCTGCTTATTTACCGAGATAATCACGAAAAACTTCAAAAACTCCTCCCTGATCCCATATTAACGTCCATTTCGCTCTATCTCGCATATTTACCGAGATAATCGCGAAAATATGGAACAACTCCTCCTTGATCCCATATTAACGTCCATTTCGCTCTATCTCGCATATTTACCGGGATAATTGCGAAAAAATGAAACAACTTTTTCCTGATCTCACATTCATGTCTATTTCGCTCTTGTCTACTCTTTTAGAGGCCTATATAGACCTCGAGAGCCTTTTTATACTCTTTTACATGATTGTACAATCATCTAGAGCCTTTTTATACTCTTGATTGTACAATCATCTAGAGCCTTTTTATACTCTTTTACATGATTGTACAATCATCTAGACCCTTTTTATATTGTTTTACATGAGTGTATAGTCCTGTAAAGCCTTCTGTACTGCTGTGGAGGCTTGTGCAATACCCCTGAAGACTCCCTAGTCCCCTAGAGGAACACTCCTCTTTACCCCCCCCCCCCCCCCCCCCCCCCCCCCGCCCCCGTTAGGGAGGACCCACATCGGTGGAAAATTTTTGGGGACAGAATTTTTTTTATGACTGATTCGGAATCTCGTGGCCATGATCCGCGAAGATTCATCAACGAAATTCCTCTAGCACGATTCTTTCTTAAAATATGTCGGAATGGATTTTTTCTGATGAATGTCCACGAATCATGATCACTAGATTCCAAATCCGTCACAAAAAAAAATTTTGTCCCAAAAAATTTGTTGGGACAGAATTTTTTTTTATGACTGATTTGGAATCTCGTGGTCATGATTCGCGCAGATTCATCAACAAAATCCTTCTACCGTGAGTTTTTTTTAGAATTCATCGGAACGGAATTTCTTTGACAAATGTCCACGAATCATGACCACTAGATTCCAAATCAATCATAAAAAAAAATTCTGTCCCGGAAAATTTTTTGGGACAGAATTTTTTTTTATGACTGATTCTCAATCTCGTGGTCATGATTCGCGAAGATCCATCAACAAAATTATTCTACCAGGATTTTTTCTTAGAATTGGTGGGAATGGGATTTTCTTGATAAATGATCACGAATCATGACCACTAGATTCCAAATCCGTCATAAAAAAAAAATTTGTCCCAGAAAATTTTCTGGGACAAAATTTTGTTTTATGACTGATTTGGAATCTCGTGGTCATGATTCGCGAAGATCCATCGAGAAATTCCTCCTACCAGGATTTTCCCTCAGAATTCATCGGACGGGAATTTCCTTTATGAATGTCCACGAATCATGACCATGAGATTCCAAATCCGTCATAAAAAATTTTGTACGAAACAATTTTCTTTGGACAAATTTTTTTTTATGACTGATTTGGAATCTCGTGATCGTGATTCGCGAAGATCCATCAACAAAATTCCTCTACCATGATTTTTTGCAAAGTGAAAGCAAGTGAAAGCAATTTTTTTTAATGATTGCAAAGTGAAAACAAGTAATGAGTGAAAGCAAGTGAAAGCAAGCGAAAGCAGATGAAAGCAAGTGAGAGCGGGCTTGCTTCCAATTGCTTTCACGTGCTTTTATGTGCTTTCAGCCGTCTGTAGTCCTCTACAGGCCTGTATACTCTTCTAGAGCCCTTTTTATACCGTTTTAAATGATTGTACAATAATCTAGAGCGTTTTTATACTGTTTCAAATGATTTTACAATAATCTAGAGCGTTTTTATACTGTTTCAAATGATTTTACAATAATCTAGAGCGTTTTTATACTGTTTCAAATGATTTTACAATAATCTAGAGCGTTTTTATACTGTTTCAAATGATTTTACAAGAATCTAGAGCGTTTTTATACTGTTTGAAATGATTTTACAATAATCTAGAGCGTTTTTATACTGTTTCAAATGATTTTACAATAATCTAGAGCGATTTTATACTGTTGAACATGCATGTGTAGTCCTCTAGAAGCATGCTGTGGTCTATTAGAGGCCTGTATAGTCCTCTAGAAGCATTGTGTACTGTTTTAGAGGCCTGTACAGTACTCTAGAAGCCTTCTGTACTCCTTTAGAAGCCTGTACAGTAATGTAGAAGGCTTCTGTACTGTTTCAAAGGCCTCTACACAATTTTAGAAGGATTCTATACTCCTTTAGAGGCCTGCACACTACTCTAGAAGCGTTCTATACTCCTTTAGAGGCCCGTACACTACTGTAGAAGCGTTGTATACTCCTTTAGATGCCTGTACACTACCCTAGAAGCGTCGAAGCAAATCATAATGGATGGGAGGTGGAGAAAAGATGTGAGAATCAAATATTTGATGGTAAATATAGTAACTCGCAATAGCTCAGCGGTAGAGCACCTGACATGTAATCAGAGGGTCGTGGGTTCAAATCCTGCTTGCGCATTACATATTTTTTCCGAAATTTGATTTTCTAAATAAAAATTTATTAATAAAAATTAATTTATTAATAAATTTAATTGTTTTTGATGGTAAATATAGTAACTCGCAATAGCTCAGCGGTAGAGCACCTGACATGTAATCAGAGGGTCGTGGGTTCAAATCCTGCTTGCGCATTACATATTTTTTCCGAAAATTTGATTTTCTAAATTAAATTTATTAATAAAAATTAATTTATTAATAAATTTAATTGTTTAATGGCGAGAATTCACAGGGAACCCCTGAGTCACTGAGTCAGTGAGTCAGTAAGTCACTGAGTCAGTGAGTCAGTCAGATATTATTTGTGAATGCCGAGGGATGGTCGGCGGCGAGAATTCACAGGGAACCCCTGAGCCACTGAGTCAGTGAGTCAGTGAGTCACTGAGTCAGTGAGTCAGTCAGATATTTTTTTTTTTAACGATATTTTTTATAAAAAATAATATTTTTTTATACTTAATACATTAAATGTATATTTACATAATGAATATAATGTAAATTTCGCCACCAAACCTTCATTTTGGCATAATTGAATTGAATTGAAGGGAGACTGCTCCCTGTACTTGAATAATAGATTAATTCCCGAAAAACTGGGGGTGTCCCACATGTTTCCCACTTCCCAAGCCATTTGTATTTTAAATCGATGTAGACTGTCTGTTTTTTTCGGGGGGATCTATAGATTAGGGGTCAAAGGAGAGGAATCATGGGACTTTGGCTCAATAAAACAAAAGTGACAACTCAGACTGCTCCCTGTACTTGAATAATAAATTAATTCCCGAAAAACTGGGGGTGTCCCACATGTTTCCCACTTCCCAAGCCATTTTTTTTCTTAAATCGATGTAAACTGTCTGTTTTTTCGGGGGGATCTATAGATTAGGGTTCAAAGAAGAGGAATCATGGGACTTTGGCTCAAAAAAACAAAAGTGACAACTCAGACTGCTCCCTGTACTTGAATAATAAATTAATTCCCGAAAAACTGGGGGTGTCCCACATGTTTCCCACTTCCCAAGCCATTTTTTTTCTTAAATCGATGTAAACTGTTTGTTTTTTCGGGGGGATCTATAGATTAGGGTTCAAGGAAGAGGAATCATGGGACTTTGGCTCAAAAAAACAAAAGTGACAACTCAGACTGCTCCCTGTACTTGAATAATAAATTAATTCTCGAAAAACTGGGGGTGTCCCACATGTTTCCCACTTCCCAAGCCATTTTTTTTTTTAAATCGATGTAAACTGTCTGTTTATTCGGGGGGATCTATAGATTAGGGTTCAAAGAAGAGGAATCATGGGACTTTGGCTCAAAAAAACAAAAGTGACAACTCAGACTGCTCCCTGTACTTGAATAATAAATTAATTCCCGAAAAACTGGGGGTGTCCCACATGTTTCCCACTTCCCAAGCCATTTTTTTTTTAAATCGATGTAAACTGTCTGTTTTTTCGGGGGGATCTATAGATTAGGGTTCAAAGAAGAGGAATCCTGGGACTTTGGCTCAATAAAACAAAAGTGACAACTCAGACTGCTCCCTGTACTTGAATAATAAATTAATTCCCGAAAAACTGGGGGTGTCCCACATGTTTCCCACTTCCCAAGCCATTTTTTTTTTAAATCGATGTAAACTGTCTGTTTTTTCGGGGGGATCTATAGATTAGGGTTCAAAGAAGAGGAATCCTGGGACTTTGGCTCAATAAAACAAAAGTGACAACTCAGACTGCTCCCTGTACTTGAATAATAAATTAATTCCCGAAAAACTGGGGGTGTCCCACATGTTTCCCACTTCCCAAGCCATTTTTTTTTTAAATCGATGTAAACTGTCTGTTTTTTCGGGGGGATCTATAGATTAGGGTTCAAAGAAGAGGAATCATGGGACTTTGGCTCGAAAAAACAAAAGTGACAACTCAGACTGCTCCCTGTACTTGAATAATAAATTAATTCCCGAAAAACTGGGGGTGTCCCACATGTTTCCCACTTCCCAAGCCATTTTTTTTCTTAAATCGATGTAAACTGTCTGTTTTTTCGGGGGGATCTATAGATTAGGGTTCAAAGAAGAGGAATCATGGGACTTTGGCTCAAAAAAACAAAAGTGACAACTCAGACTGCTCCCTGTACTTGAATAATAAATTAATTCCCGAAAAACTGGGGGTGTCCCACATGTTTCCCACTTCCCAAGCCATTTTTTTTTTAAATCGATGTAAACTGTCTGTTTTTTCGGGGGGATCTATAGATTAGGGTTCAAAGAAGAGGAATCC
Organism: Aleiodes alternator; assembly: GCA_963921955.1. Classification (NCBI taxonomy): domain Eukaryota; kingdom Metazoa; phylum Arthropoda; class Insecta; order Hymenoptera; family Braconidae; genus Aleiodes; species Aleiodes alternator. Next base: position 14,169,897 of record OY998101.1, read on the forward strand.
TGGGACTTTGGCTCAATAAAACAAAAGTGACAACTCAGACTGCTCCCTGTACTTGAATAATAAATTAATTCCCGAAAAACTGGGGGTGTCCCACATGTTTCCCACTTCCCAAGCCATTTTTTTTTTAAATCGATGTAAACTGTCTGTTTTTTCGGGGGGATCTATAGATTAGGGTTCAAAGAAGAGGAATCATGGGACTTTGGCTCGAAAAAACAAAAGTGACAACTCAGACTGCTCCCTGTACTTGAATAATAAATTAATTCCCGAAAAACTGGGGGTGTCCCACATGTTTCCCACTTCCCAAGCCATTTTTTTTCTTAAATCGATGTAAACTGTCTGTTTTTTCGGGGGGATCTATAGATTAGGGTTCAAAGAAGAGGAATCATGGGACTTTGGCTCAAAAAAACAAAAGTGACAACTCAGACTGCTCCCTGTACTTGAATAATAAATTAATTCCCGAAAAACTGGGGGTGTCCAACATGTTTCCCACTTCCCAAGCCATTTTTTTTCTTAAATCGATGTAAACTGTCTGTGTTGTCGGGGGGATCTATAGATTAGGGTTCAAAGAAGAGGAATCATGGGACTTTGGCTCAAAAAAACAAAAGTGACAACTCAGACTGCTCCCTGTACTTGAATAATAAATTAATTCCCGAAAAACTGGGGGTGTCCCACATGTTTCCCACTTCCCAAGCCATTTTTTTTTTTAAATCGAAGCAGACTGTCTGTTTTTTCGGGGGGATCTATAGATGAGGGTTCAAAGAAGAGGAATCATGGGACTTTGGCTCAAAAAAACAAAAGTGACAACTCAGACTGCTCCCTGTACTTGAATAATAAATTAATTCCCGAAAAACTGGGGGTGTCCCACATGTTTCCCACTTCCCAAGCCATTTTTTTTCTTAAATCGATGTAAACTGTTTGTTTTTTCGGGGGGATCTATAGATTAGGGTTCAAGGAAGAGGAATCATGGGACTTTGGCTCAATAAAACAAAAGTGACAACTCAGACTGCTCCCTGTACTTGAATAATAAATTAATTCCCGAAAAACTGGGGGTGTCCCACATGTTTCCCACTTCCCAAGCCATTTTTTTTGTAAATCGATGCAGACTGTCTGTTTTTTCGGGGGGATCTATAGATTAGGGTTCAAGGAAGAGGAATCATGGGACTTTGGCTCAATAAAACAAAAGTGACAACTCAGACTGCTCCCTGTACTTGAATAATAAATTAATTCCCGAAAAACTGGGGGTGTCCCACATGTTTCCCACTTCCCAAGCCATTTTTTTTTTAAATCGATGTGAACTGTCTGCTTTTTCGGGGGGATCTATAGATTAGGGTTCAAAGAAGAGGAATCATGGGACTTTGGCTCAAAAAAACAAAAGTGACAACTCAGACTGCTCCCTGTACTTGAATAATAAATTAATTCCCGAAAAACTGGGGGTGTCCCACATGTTTCCCACTTCCCAAGCCATTTTTTTTCTTAAATCGATGTAAACTGTCTGTTTCTTCGGGGGGATCTATAGATTAGGGTCCAAAGAAGAGGAATCATGGGACTTTGGCTCAAAAAAACAAAAGTGGCAACTCAGACTGCTCCCTGTACTTGAATAATAAATTAATTCCCGAAAAACTGGGGGTGTCCCACATGTTTCCCACTTCCCAAGCCATTTTTTTTCTTAAATCGATGTAAACTGTCTGTTTCTTCGGGGGGATCTATAGATTAGGGTCCAAAGAAGAGGAATCATGGGACTTTGGCTCAAAAAAACAAAAGTGGCAACTCAGACTGCTCCCTGTACTTGAATAATAAATTAATTCCCGAAAAACTGGGGGTGTCCCACATGTTTCCCACTTCCCAAGCCATTTTTTTTCTTAAATCGATGTAAACTGTCTGTTTCTTCGGGGGGATCTACAGATTAGGGTCCAAAGAAGAGGAATCATGGGACTTTGGCTCAAAAAAACAAAAGTGGCAACTCAGACTGCTCCCTGTACTTGAATAATAAATTAATTCCCGAAAAACTGGGGGTGTCCCACATGTTTCCCACTTCCCAAGCCATTTTTTTTCTTAAATCGATGTAAACTGTCTGTTTCTTCGGGGGGATCTATAGATTAGGGTCCAAAGAAGAGGAATCATGGGACTTTGGCTCAAAAAAACAAAAGTGGCAACTCAGACTGCTCCCTGTACTTGAATAATAAATTAATTCCCGAAAAACTGGGGGTGTCCCACATGTTTCCCACTTCCCAAGCAATTTTTTTCTTAAATCGATGTAAACTGTTTGTTTTTTCGGGGGGATCTATAGATTAGGGTTCAAGGAAGAGGAATCATGGGACTTTGGCTCAATAAAACAAAAGTGACAACTCAGACTGCTCCCTGTACTTGAATAATGAATTAATTCCCGAAAAACTGGGGGTGTCCAACATGTTTCCCACTTCCCAAGCCATTTTTTTTCTTAAATCGATGTAAACTGTCTGTTTTTTCGGAGGGATCTATAGATTAGGGTTCAAAGAAGAGGAATCATGGGACTTTGGCTCAATAAAACAAAAGTGACAACTCAGACTGCTCCCTGTACTTGAATAATAAATTAATTCCCGAAAAACTGGGGGTGTCCCACATGTTTCCCACTTCCCAAGCCATTTGTATTTTAAATCGATGTAGACTGTCTGTTTTTTTCGGGGGGATCTATAGATTAGGGTTCAAGGAAGAGGAATCATGGGACTTTGGCTCAAAAAAACAAAAGTGACAACTCAGACTGCTCCCTGTACTTGAATAATAAATTAATTCTCGAAAAACTGGGGGTGTCCCACATGTTTCCCACTTCCCAAGCCATTTTTTTTTTTAAATCGATGTAAACTGTCTGTTTTTTCGGGGGGATCTATAGATTAGGGTTCAAAGAAGAGGAATCATGGGACTTTGGCTCAAAAAAACAAAAGTGACAACTCAGACTGCTCCCTGTACTTGAATAATAAATTAATTCCCGAAAAACTGGGGGTGTCCCACATGTTTCCCACTTCCCAAGCCATTTTTTTTTTAAATCGATGTAAACTGTCTGTTTTTTCGGGGGGATCTATAGATTAGGGTTCAAAGAAGAGGAATCATGGGACTTTGGCTCAAAAAAACAAAAGTGACAACTCAGACTGCTCCCTGTACTTGAATAATAAATTAATTCCCGAAAAACTGGGGGTGTCCCACATGTTTCCCACTTCCCAAGCCATTTTTTTTTTAAATCGATGTAAACTGTCTGTTTTTTCGGGGGGATCTATAGATTAGGGTTCAAAGAAGAGGAATCCTGGGACTTTGGCTCAATAAAACAAAAGTGACAACTCAGACTGCTCCCTGTACTTGAATAATAAATTAATTCCCGAAAAACTGGGGGTGTCGGACATGTTTCCCACTTCCCAAGCCATTTTTTTCTTAAATCGATGTAAACTGTCTGTTTTTTCGGGGGGATCTATAGATTAGGGTTCAAAGAAGAGGAATCATGGGACTTTGGCTCGAAAAAACAAAAGTGACAACTCAGACTGCTCCCTGTACTTGAATAATAAATTCATTCCCGAAAAACTGGGGGTGTCCCACATGTTTCCCACTTCCCAAGCCATTTTTCTTTTAAATCGATGTAGACTGTCTGTTTTTTTCGGGGGGATCTATAGATTAGGGTTCAAAGAAGAGGAATCATGGGACTTTGGCTCAATAAAACAAAAGTGACAACTCAGACTGCTCCCTGTACTTGAATAATAAATTAATTCCCGAAAAACTGGGGGTGTCCCACATGTTTCCCACTTCCCAAGCCATTTGTATTTTAAATCGATGTAGACTGTCTGTTTTTTTCGGGGGGATCTATAGATTAGGGGTCAAAGAAGAGGAATCATGGGACTTTGGCTCAATAAAACAAAAGTGACAACTCAGACTGCTCCCTGTACTTGAATAATAAATTAATTCCCGAAAAACTGGGGGTGTCCCACATGTTTCCCACTTCCCAAGCCATTTTTTTTTTAAATCGATGTAAACTGTCTGTTTTTTCGGGGGGATCTATAGATTAGGGTTCAAGGAAGAGGAATCATGGGACTTTGGCTCAAAAAAACAAAAGTGACAACTCAGACTGCTCCCTGTACTTGAATAATAAATTAATTCTCGAAAAACTGGGGGTGTCCCACATGTTTCCCACTTCCCAAGCCATTTTTTTTTTTAAATCGATGTAAACTGTCTGTTTTTTCGGGGGGATCTATAGATTAGGGTTCAAAGAAGAGGAATCATGGGACTTTGGCTCAAAAAAACAAAAGTGACAACTCAGACTGCTCCCTGTACTTGAATAATAAATTAATTCCCGAAAAACTGGGGGTGTCCCACATGTTTCCCACTTCCCAAGCCATTTTTTTTTTAAATCGATGTAAACTGTCTGTTTTTTCGGGGGGATCTATAGATTAGGGTTCAAAGAAGAGGAATCCTGGGACTTTGGCTCAATAAAACAAAAGTGACAACTCAGACTGCTCCCTGTACTTGAATAATAAATTAATTCCCGAAAAACTGGGGGTGTCGGACATGTTTCCCACTTCCCAAGCCATTTTTTTCTTAAATCGATGTAAACTGTCTGTTTTTTCGGGGGGATCTATAGATTAGGGTTCAAAGAAGAGGAATCATGGGACTTTGGCTCGAAAAAACAAAAGTGACAACTCAGACTGCTCCCTGTACTTGAATAATAAATTCATTCCCGAAAAACTGGGGGTGTCCCACATGTTTCCCACTTCCCAAGCCATTTTTCTTTTAAATCGATGTAGACTGTCTGTTTTTTTCGGGGGGATCTATAGATTAGGGTTCAAAGAAGAGGAATCATGGGACTTTGGCTCAATAAAACAAAAGTGACAACTCAGACTGCTCCCTGTACTTGAATAATAAATTAATTCCCGAAAAACTGGGGGTGTCGGACATGTTTCCCACTTCCCAAGCCATTTTTTTCTTAAATCGATGTAAACTGTCTGTTTTTTCGGGGGGATCTATAGATTAGGGTTCAAAGAAGAGGAATCATGGGACTTTGGCTCGAAAAAACAAAAGTGACAACTCAGACTGCTCCCTGTACTTGAATAATAAATTAATTCCCGAAAAACTGGGGGTGTCCAACATGTTTCCCACTTCCCAAGCCATTTTTTTTCTTAAATCGATGTAAACTGTCTGTGTTGTCGGGGGGATCTATAGATTAGGGTTCAAAGAAGAGGAATCATGGGACTTTGGCTCAAAAAAACAAAAGTGACAACTCAGACTGCTCCCTGTACTTGAATAATAAATTAATTCCCGAAAAACTGGGGGTGTCCAACATGTTTCCCACTTCCCAAGCCATTTTTTTTCTTAAATCGATGTAAACTGTCTGTGTTGTCGGGGGGATCTATAGATTAGGGTTCAAAGAAGAGGAATCATGGGACTTTGGCTCAAAAAAACAAAAGTGACAACTCAGACTGCTCCCTGTACTTGAATAATAAATTAATTCCCGAAAAACTGGGGGTGTCCCACATGTTTCCCACTTCCCAAGCCATTTTTTTTTTTAAATCGAAGCAGACTGTCTGTTTTTTCGGGGGGATCTATAGATTAGGGTTCAAGGAAGAGGAATCATGGGACTTTGGCTCAATAAAACAAAAGTGACAACTCAGACTGCTCCCTGTACTTGAATAATAAATTAATTCCCGAAAAACTGGGGGTGTCCCACATGTTTCCCACTTCCCAAGCCATTTGTATTTTAAATCGATGTAGACTGTCTGTTTTTTTCGGGGGGATCTATAGATTAGGGGTCAAAGAAGAGGAATCATGGGACTTTGGCTCAAAAAAACAAAAGTGACAACTCAGACTGCTCCCTGTACTTGAATAATAAATTAATTCCCGAAAAACTGGGGGTGTCCAACATGTTTCCCACTTCCCAAGCCATTTTTTTTCTTAAATCGATGTGAACTGTCTGCTTTTTCGGGGGGATCTATAGATTAGGGTTCAAGGAAGAGGAATCATGGGACTTTGGCTCAAAAAAACCAAAGTGACAACTCAGACTGCTCCCTGTACTTGAATAATAGATTAATTCCCGAAAAACTGGGGGTGTCCCACATGTTTCCCACTTTCCAAGCCATTTTTTTTCTTAAATCGATGTAAACTGTCTGTGTTGTCGGGGGGATCTATAGATTAGGGGTCAAAGAAGAGGAATCATGGGACTTTGGCTCAATAAAACAAAAGTGACAACTCAGACTGCTCCCTGTACTTGAATAATAAATTAATTCCCGAAAAACTGGGGGTGTCCCACATGTTTCCCACTTCCAAAGCCATTTTTTTTCTTAAATCGATGTAAACTGTTTGTTTTTTCGGGGGGATCTATAGATTAGGGTTCAAGGAAGAGGAATCATGGGACTTTGGCTCAATAAAACAAAAGTGACAACTCAGACTGCTCCCTGTACTTGAATAATAAATTAATTCCCGAAAAACTGGGGGTGTCCCACATGTTTCCCACTTCCCAAGCCATTTTTTTTCTTAAATCGATGTAAACTGTCTGTTTTTTCGGAGGGATCTATAGATTAGGGTTCAAAGAAGAGGAATCATGGGACTTTGGCTCAATAAAACAAAAGTGACAACTCAGACTGCTCCCTGTACTTGAATAATAGATTAATTCCCGAAAAACTGGGGGTGTCCCACATGTTTCCCACTTCCCAAGCCATTTGTATTTTAAATCGATGTAGACTGTCTGTTTTTTTCGGGGGGATCTATAGATTAGGGGTCAAAGAAGAGGAATCATGGGACTTTGGCTCAAAAAAACAAAAGTGACAACTCAGACTGCTCCCTGTACTTGAATAATAAATTAATTCCCGAAAAACTGGGGGTGTCCAACATGTTTCCCACTTCCCAAGCCATTTTTTTTCTTAAATCGATGTGAACTGTCTGCTTTTTCGGGGGGATCTATAGATTAGGGTTCAAGGAAGAGGAATCATGGGACTTTGGCTCAAAAAAACCAAAGTGACAACTCAGACTGCTCCCTGTACTTGAATAATAGATTAATTCCCGAAAAACTGGGGGTGTCCCACATGTTTCCCACTTTCCAAGCCATTTTTTTTCTTAAATCGATGTAAACTGTCTGTGTTGTCGGGGGGATCTATAGATTAGGGGTCAAAGAAGAGGAATCATGGGACTTTGGCTCAATAAAACAAAAGTGACAACTCAGACTGCTCCCTGTACTTGAATAATAAATTAATTCCCGAAAAACTGGGGGTGTCCCACATGTTTCCCACTTCCAAAGCCATTTTTTTTCTTAAATCGATGTAAACTGTTTGTTTTTTCGGGGGGATCTATAGATTAGGGTTCAAGGAAGAGGAATCATGGGACTTTGGCTCAATAAAACAAAAGTGACAACTCAGACTGCTCCCTGTACTTGAATAATAAATTAATTCCCGAAAAACTGGGGGTGTCCCACATGTTTCCCACTTCCCAAGCCATTTGTATTTTAAATCGATGTAGACTGTCTGTTTTTTTCGGGGGGATCTATAGATTAGGGGTCAAAGAAGAGGAATCATGGGACTTTGGCTCAAAAAAACAAAAGTGACAACTCAGACTGCTCCCTGTACTTGAATAATAAATTAATTCCCGAAAAACTGGGGGTGTCCAACATGTTTCCCACTTCCCAAGCCATTTTTTTTCTTAAATCGATGTGAACTGTCTGCTTTTTCGGGGGGATCTATAGATTAGGGTTCAAGGAAGAGGAATCATGGGACTTTGGCTCAAAAAAACAAAAGTGACAACTCAGACTGCTCCCTGTACTTGAATAATAAATTAATTCCCGAAAAACTGGGGGTGTCCCACATGTTTCCCACTTCCCAAGCCATTTTTTTTTTAAATCGATGTAAACTGTCTGTTTTTTCGGGGGGATCTATAGATTAGGGTTCAAAGAAGAGGAATCATGGGACTTTGGCTCAAAAAAACAAAAGTGACAACTCAGACTGCTCCCTGTACTTGAATAATAAATTAATTCCCGAAAAACTGGGGGTGTCCCACATGTTTCCCACTTCCCAAGCCATTTTTTTTCTTAAATCGATGTAAACTGTTTGTTTTTTCGGGGGGATCTATAGATTAGGGTTCAAAGAAGAGGAATCATGGGACTTTGGCTCGAAAAAACAAAAGTGACAACTCAGACTGCTCCCTGTACTTGAATAATAAATTCATTCCCGAAAAACTGGGGGTGTCCCACATGTTTCCCACTTCCCAAGCCATTTTTTTTCTTAAATCGATGTAAACTGTTTGTTTTTTCGGGGGGATCTATAGATTAGGGTTCAAGGAAGAGGAATCATGGGACTTTGGCTCAAAAAAACAAAAGTGACAACTCAGACTGCTCCCTGTACTTGAATAATAAATTAATTCCCGAAAAACTGGGGGTGTCCCACATGTTTCCCACTTCCCAAGCCATTTTTTTTCTTAAATCGATGTAAACTGTTTGTTTTTTCGGGGGGATCTATAGATTAGGGTTCAAAGAAGCGGAATCATGCGACTTTGGCTCAAAAACACAAAAGTGACAACTCAGACTGCTCCCTGTACTTGAATAATAAATTAATTCCCGGAAAACTGGGGGTGTCCCACATGTTTCCCACTTCCCAAGCCATTTTTTTTCTTAAATCGATGTAAACTGTCTGTTTTTTCGGGGGGATCTATAAATTAGGGTTCAAAGAAGAGGAATCATGGGACTTTGGCTCAAAAAAACAAAAGTGACAACTCAGACTGCTCCCTGTACTTGAATAATAGATTAATTCCCGAAAAACTGGGGGTGTCCCACATGTTTCCCACTTCCCAAGCCATTTTTTTTCTTAAATCGATGTAAACTGTTTGTTTTTTCGGGGGGATCTATAGATTAGGGTTCAAGGAAGAGGAATCATGGGACTTTGGCTCAAAAAAACAAAAGTGACAACTCAGACTGCTCCCTGTACTTGAATAATAAATTAATTCCCGAAAAACTGGGGGTGTCCCACATGTTTCCCACTTCCCAAGCCATTTTTTTTTTTAAATCGATGTAAACTGTCTGTTTTTTCGGGGGGATCTATAGATTAGGGTTCAAAGAAGAGGAATCATGGGACTTTGGCTCAAAAAAACAAAAGTGACAACTCAGACTGCTCCCTGTACTTGAATAATAGATTAATTCCCGAAAAACTGGGGGTGTCCCACATGTTTCCCACTTCCCAAGCCATTTTTTTTCTTAAATCGATGTAAACTGTTTGTTTTTTCGAGGGGATCTATAGATTAGGGTTCAAAGAAGAGGAATCATGGGACTTTGGCTCAAAAAAACAAAAGTGACAACTCAGACTGCTCCCTGTACTTGAATAATAAATTAATTCCCGAAAAACTGGGGGTGTCCCACATGTTTCCCACTTCCCAAGCCATTTGTATTTTAAATCGATGTAGACTGTCTGTTTTTTTCGGGGGGATCTATAGATTAGGGTTCAAAGAAGAGGAATCATGGGACTTTGGCTCAAAAAAACAATAGTGACAACTCAGACTGCTTCCTGTACTTGAATAATAAATTAATTCCCGAAAAACTGGGGGTGTCCCACATGTTTCCCACTTCCCAAGCCATTTGTATTTTAAATCGATGTAGACTGTCTGTTTTTTTCGGGGGGATCTATAGATTAGGGGTCAAAGAAGAGGAATCATGGGACTTTGGCTCAAAAAAACAAAAGTGACAACTCAGACTGCTCCCTGTACTTGAATAATAAATTAATTCCCGAAAAACTGGGGGTGTCCAACATGTTTCCCACTTCCCAAGCCATTTTTTTTCTTAAATCGATGTGAACTGTCTGCTTTTTCGGGGGGATCTATAGATTAGGGTTCAAGGAAGAGGAATCATGGGACTTTGGCTCAAAAAAACAAAAGTGACAACTCAGACTGCTCCCTGTACTTGAATAATAAATTAATTCCCGAAAAACTGGGGGTGTCCCACATGTTTCCCACTTCCCAAGCCATTTTTTTTCTTAAATCGATGTAAACTGTCTGTTTCTTCGGGGGGATCTATAGATTAGGGTCCAAAGAAGAGGAATCATGGGACTTTGGCTCAAAAAAACAAAAGTGGCAACTCAGACTGCTCCCTGTACTTGAATAATAAATTAATTCCCGAAAAACTGGGGGTGTCCCACATGTTTCCCACTTCCCAAGCCATTTTTTTTTTTAAATCGATGTAAACTGTCTGTTTTTTCGGGGGGATCTATAGATTAGGGTTCAAAGAAGAGGAATCATGGGACTTTGGCTCAAAAAAACAAAAGTGACAACTCAGACTGCTCCCTGTACTTGAATAATAAATTAATTCCCGAAAAACTGGGGGTGTCCCACATGTTTCCCACTTCCCAAGCCATTTTTTTTCTTAAATCGATGTAAACTGTTTGTTTTTTCGGGGGGATCTATAGATTAGGGTTCAAAGAAGAGGAATCATGGGACTTTGGCTCAAAAAAACAAAAGTGACAACTCAGACTGCTCCCTGTACTTGAATAATAAATTCATTCCCGAAAAACTGGGGGTGTCCCACATGTTTCCCACTTCCCCAAGCCATTTTTTTTCTTAAATCGATGTAAACTGTCTGTTTTTTCGGGGGGATCTATAGATTAGGGTTCAAAGAAGAGGAATCATGGGACTTTGGCTCAAAAAAACCAAAGTGACAACTCAGACTGCTCCCTGTACTTGAATAATAAATTAATTCCCGAAAAACTGGGGGTGTCCCACATGTTTCCCACTTCCCAAGCCATTTTTTTTTTAAATCGATGTAAACTGTCTGTTTTTCGGGGGGATCTATAGATTAGGGTTCAAAGAAGAGGAATCCTGGGACTTTGGCTCAATAAAACAAAAGTGACAACTCAGACTGCTCCCTGTACTTGAATAATAAATTAATTCCCGAAAAACTGGGGGTGTCGGACATGTTTCCCACTTCGCAAGCCATTTTTTTTTTAAATCGATGTAAACTGTCTGTTTTTTCGGGGGGATCTATAGATTAGGGTTCAAAGAAGAGGAATCATGGGACTTTGGCTCGAAAAAACAAAAGTGACAACTCAGACTGCTCCCTGTACTTGAATAATAAATTCATTCCCGAAAAACTGGGGGTGTCCCACATGTTTCCCACTTCCCAAGCCATTTTTTTTTTAAATCGATGTAAACTGTCTGTTTTTTCGGGGGGATCTATAGATTAGGGTTCAAAGAAGAGGAATCATGGGACTTTGGCTCAAAAAAACAAAAGTGACAACTCAGACTGCTCCCTGTACTTGAATAATAAATTAATTCCCGAAAAACTGGGGGTGTCCCACATGTTTCCCACTTCCCAAGCCATTTTTTTTCTTAAATCGATGTAAACTGTTTGCTTTTCGGGGGGATCTATAGATTAGGGTTCAAGGAAGAGGAATCATGGGACTTTGGCTCAAAAAAACAAAAGTGACAACTCAGACTGCTCCCTGTACTTGAATAATAAATTAATTCCCGAAAAACTGGGGGTGTCCCACATGTTTCCCACTTCCCAAGCCATTTTTTTTCTTAAATCGATGTAAACTGTTTGTTTTTTTCGGGGGATCTATAGATTAGGGTTCAAAGAAGCGGAATCATGCGACTTTGGCTCAAAAACACAAAAGTGACAACTCAGACTGCTCCCTGTACTTGAATAATAAATTAATTCCCGGAAAACTGGGGGGTGTCCCACATGTTTCCCACTCCCCAAGCCATTTTTTTCTGAAATCGATGTAAACTGTCTGTTTTTTCGGAGGGATCTATAGATTAGGGTTCAAAGAAGAGGAAACATGGGACTTTGGCTCAAAAAAACAAAAGTGACAACTCAGACTGCTCCCTGTACTCGAATAATAAATTAATTCCCGAAAAACTGGGGGTGTCCCACATGTTTCCCCACTTCCCAAGCCATTTTTTTTCTTAAATCGATGTAAACTGTCTGTTTTTTCGGGGGGATCTATAAATTAGGGTTCAAAGAAGAGGAATCATGGGACTTTGGCTCAAAAAAAACAAAAGTGACAACTCAGACTGCTCCCTGTACTTGAATAATAAATTAATTCCCGAAAAACTGGGGGTGTCCCACATGTTTCCCACTTCCCAAGCCATTTTTTTTTTAATCGATGTAAACTGTCCGTTTTTTCGGGGGGATCTATAGATTAGGGTCCAAGGAAGGTGAATTATAGGACTTTGGCTCAAAAAATCAAAAGTTACAACTCAGACAGCTTCCTGTACTTGAATATTGAATTAATTCCCGGAAAACTGCGGGTGTCCCATACGTTTTACCCTTCCCAAGCCATTTTTATTTCAAAATCAATGTGAACTGCCTATTTTTTCGAGGGGATCTGTAGGTTAGATAGTCTCAGCTTTTCAAATATGCATAGTAGAATTATTTTCGATTGATCTAGATTGGTCCTTATACCTGTATCCCCGTGAATATTGCTCTGGGCCCAATTTGGACCGTCTCACGTGATTCCTCGGGAAAAATGGGGTCGATATAGATGGGGAGAATTTTCAAAATCAAACATTTATTTTTGGGCCCAAAAAAACGAGAAGAGGTTAGCCTTCTCGTTTTTTTGGATAAAAATAAAACTGTCTGAATTTAAAAGTTCTCTCCCCCTATATCGATCGTAAATTTTTCGAGGAATCACGTGAGCCGGTCCAAATTGGGCCCAGAGCAATATTCACGAAGATATAGGTATAAGGTCCAATCCAGATGAGTTCCGAATAATCTCTCCATGCATATTTGAAGAGGGAATAGTCTCGGCTTTGCAAATATGCATAGCAGAATCATTTTAGATCAATCTAGATTAGGCCTTATGCTTGTATCTCCATAAATATTGATCTGGTCCCAATTTGAACTAGCCCACGTGATTCCCCGGGAAATTTACGATCGATATAGGCAGGGGAAACTTTGAGTTTCGAATATTACTATTTTCATCCAAAATGCAAGGGTATTTTGAATATGGCGCCAATTTTCCACAAGTCCACTTGTACACAAGTTAAAAATGAACTTGTGGACTTGTGCACAACTCACAAATGAACTAGTGCATTTATAGAGTGCCAATTCTCCACAAGTTTAAAATGCACATGTGGAAAATGGACATGTGCGGCGCCACTTTCCCACAAGTTAATTGTGAGCCAACCCGGCTTCCGTACATATTAACGTCCATTTCGCTCTATCTCCCTTATTTCCCGAGATAATCGCGAAAAACCGAGAATACTTCTTTCCTGATCCCAAATTAGTGCCTATTTCGCTCTATCTTGCTTAGTTACCGAGATAATCGAGAAAAACTGAAAAAATTCCGCGGAAACTGGATATCCCGAATCGCTGCGGCTTTTGGCCCTTCAGGATCCACCATCATCGTGTGTTTCACTCAATTCTTTGCGAAATTTCAAGGAAAACCCCGTATTCACTCGGGAAATGGGAGAAAAATGAGGATGAAGGAATATTCGAAGGAAATCCGCCATCATGAAAATCCCGATATTCAAATCTTCATAACTTTTTTTCTGTCGCGTATTTTCTGATGAAATTTTACAGTGACATTGCCTATGTCGTCCTGAAAGAGCCTGCAAAATTTCATAACAGTATCGCAAACAATTCTGAAGATTCGATAGAGGGGAAATGGTCATTTTCAATGAGCAAAGGCCATTGCCTCTGGGTTTGG